>RJWT010004798.1:0-32435 GCA_004365215.1 Cuniculus paca
GCTTAGACCGCTGAGCTAGATCCCCAGCCCTGGTGTTTTTGAGACAGGGTCTCACTATGCCGTTCAGGCTGGCCTTGAGCTCACTTTGTAGCCCAGGCTGGTCTTGAACTCACAACGATCCACCTGTCTCAGCCTCCTGAGTGCTGGGATTACAGGCGTGAGCCACCATGCCTGGCTGAAGTGAACACTTTTAATATAACAAAAAGTATATGTGAAACTTTGACAATTGTGATGATTATTTTGAACAGAAATTAGGAACATTAAACCAGTGAGTTAGACATATACTTTATGAATAAACAATGAAATTTTGGATTTCCATTCCTGAGGATATTTGAGAACACTTTTAAGATAGTCTTCTGAGAAGAAGAAATTCTAAGCCTTGGCTTGAGATTATTCTTTGGCCTCTATTTATCATTTGGTAATGAATTACTTAGAATAAAAATCTAGTAATCAGTGCCTTGGCATTCAAGTCTTTTGATAGGAACGGTAATTATTTTCTGCACTTATTGGTGATGAAAAGTGAGGGAAGAAAAGGGTTTAGACTAGATCAGAATTTAAAATTTCTAATTTGTTGGCTAGTATGTAAATGCATGATGAAAATTGAATCAAATTAACATGATCTGTGAATAGAATCAAATATTGACTGATATAAATTTGTGCAGATTTGGTACATCATAAATGTTCTAGTGTCTCTGTGTATGTTTTCTTTTTTCTCTTGGAATTTAGGAAGAATTAAACAACTTATAGAACTTGACTACTTGAATCCAGGCAGTATACGTCTCTTTATTCTTGATGAAGCAGATAAACTTTTAGAAGAAGGAAGCTTTCAGGAGCAAATAAAGTAAGAAAAATAAATAAATTGCTTGATTATAAAAATGGTATCACAAAGTTTCTGCCTTTAGCTTTTCTAGATAATGATTATGTTCGAATGATTTTTGTCTTTTGCAGTTGGATTTATTCTTCGTTGCCTGCCAGTAAACAGATGTTGGCGGTATCAGCTACTTACCCCGAATTTTTGGCTAATGCTTTAACAAAGTATATGAGAGAACCCACTTTTGTAAGATTGAATTCCAGTGATCCAAGTCTCATAGGTTTGTACTGATTTTGGGTACTTGCATTATTGGTGTGTTCACAATATTTTAGAGTTTTCCTTTGCCTGTCTGGTCATTGATGTTGCATAGTTACTGTTAGGATATAACAAATACATTTGAACTAAGTGCTGACTCTTGGTTTCTTTGTAGGTTTGAAGCAGTATTACAAAGTTGTAAATTCTTACCCTTTGGCCTATAAGATTTTTGAGGAAAAGGCTCAGCATTTACAGGAACTTTTCAGCAGAATTCTGTTTAATCAAGCCTTAGTCTTTTCTAATTTGCACAGCAGGTAATATAACTTAAAAGGTTATGTAGAAAAACTATGAAATGAAAAGATAGGCATAGGACAATATTTGTAAAATAAACTTTCATATTATTTTTTATAGAGCACAACATTTGGCTGATATTCTTTCTTCTAAAGGTTTTCCTGCTGAATGCATTTCAGGCAAGTTCATCTCTTTAGTTTTTATTTAGTATATCGACTTGAAACCTCCCAAGTCAAGAGGAAGAAATACCATTTCATCAGTTGTCTTAATGACTGTGAGAGTACACTGAATCTTCAGAGCAAAGGAAATTTCAGGCATATTTTTTTTATTGGAAGTTGATATGTTAATATTTTTTTTTAAGTTAGAAACAGAAACCAGTATACAAAGAGGATTATGTTTTTTTTTTTTAGAATCTCTTCATTATATCCACAAAAACCTTAATTCTGTAAAACAAAAATTGTTGTCTGAAGAAACAGTTTGTTTCTTGACATAATCACTGTTAAAATGCTAACTGAATTGACTTATTTATCTTTGTGATGCTGGGGATTGAATCCCATTGAATCCAAATTGATTGCTGCCCTAAACCATATTTTAAAAGATTCTGACTGTAGATCTTAACCCAGATTTGCATAGGACAAAATTAATGGTGGTTAGCGTATTTAAAGTGCTCAGCCTAGGACTTACAATTCCTACTTTTTGTGAATTTGATAAACGTGTATAAGCTTATTGTTTTTATGTGACTTTCTTGTTGGATCTTTTTAGGCAGCATGAATCAGAACCAGCGCCTAGATGTTATGACTAAACTAAAGCAGTTTCATTGCAGAGTTCTCATCTCTACAGATTTGGTAAAGTTTCTGTTCAGTTTGGGTGACTAATCCATCTTGACATATGTTTTATTATCAGATGTACAGATTTTGTGTATTATTTTATGTGAGTGTTTCTAACAAGAATAACAGAAGGTAATTATCTTTCTAATTCTGAGGAAATGTCTTTAATATTTTGATTTTTTTTTTTGAAACTGGTTACTAGGAATGAAAATCCTTTTCCTCTAAGTAGGGTCTTGCTCTTGATTTGGCTCTTGGTTATACTAGACCTGAATATTGTACATTAGTAGCCATGTTCCAGTTAGGAATGATCATTATTTTTCATACTTACTGGTGATGAAAAGTAAGGGAAAAATTAAAGGGTTTAGATTAGATCAGAATTTAAGGTTTCTAATTTGTGGTTTAGTGTGTAAATGCATGGTGAGAATTGAATCAGGAAATTAACATTATGACCTGTGAATAGTGTCAAATATTATAGAGTGAATAGAATCAAACAAGTAAGTATTGTCTTCTTTAATTCAAGACTTCTCGTGGGATTGATGCTGAGAAGGTGAATTTGGTTGTAAATCTGGATGTACCATTGGATTGGGAGACATACATGCATCGGATTGGCAGAGCTGGTCGTTTTGGTAAAAAAAAAAAAGTTTCATATTTTTCTGTAAGATGAGAAATCTGTAATGCAAGAGGTGGACGAGATGTCATTTATTTGAAAATAATTTACCTAACACTCCCTCTGGTTTAGGTACATTGGGACTGACGGTGACCTACTGTTGCCGGGGAGAAGAAGAAAATATGATGATGCAAATTGCCCAGAAATGTAATATCAACCTTCTCCCCTTGCCAGGTACATTTTTGTGTTCATTTTGTTGGCACAACTGTTGAAAAGATAGGCATATGAAAATATCAGAATGCTCTTGACGTGGTCAGTACTTTCCCCAAAGCTATGCACATATTAACTCATTTAATTCTCACTGCAATCCTATGAGGTGCTAGTGTTACCTAATTCTTGTAGGTTAAGACTGTTTTAGGAAAAAGATGGGTTAAGTAAAAGTGTTATAGCTAGTGAATAACAAAGTAAGACTTGCATGGTAACTTTTGGTGCATGGAAACTGGAAGATAATGTATATTGGCTCCATTTTTTGAGATTAAAAAATGCAGTTTGGTTTTATTCTTTGATACAAGGGAGAATATTTTTTCTCTTTTAAATTGCTGTGAAGATAATGCTTGTCATATTCTTGTTTGTCACCATGGGAAAGGAACAGTATTTTTAATCTGAATACTATTTTGAAAAATTTGAGTGAAGTGTTTGGATTTCTGTGAATCATTTGTCATGCTGTTTTTAAAATGCCATCTTGGAATCTGTGTGTTTGAAACTATTAATGATCTCTTAAAAATAAAAAACCTCTCTTAGAATGCTCTTGAATGGAAATGTAGTTTAATACATATTATCTCATATATACTATATACTATGTGTATATAGATACATAAATGTATACATATATTGTATATACAGTGACCTTGTAAATATGAGTTACATAGTAACTGAATAAATGTAACTGAAGTATTTTATTGATTACGTGTTTATTTTATAAAGCTAGATTAAAGCACAGATCTGAGAGTCTTGTAGAGTCTAGTGGGCTTGGCTTTGTAAATATTTCATGTTCTGATCTTTGGCAAATCTCTTTAATTGCCCTAAATGTAATGTCTTGTTTTGCAAAATGTTTTAGAGTAAATGGTCTTATCAGTTCTTTCTACGTATATAAATCTATTAGTGGTCTAATATGAAGATAAATTGAAAATTGGTAAAAGGTTAAGACTTGTAGGACTCAATAGTATTTAGTGATAAAAATAAAATTTGCTTTTGGATGCTGAAAAGTGATATATTTGAATCTTTATGTAGCAGAATCCTGAACTATTAGTGAATGATTAGTCATGTTACAACAGACTGTTCAAATGAGTTTCCTTAAGAGTAGGAGAAAAATTGGCCTGTGTCATAGGGCTAGGCAAACAAGGAGTATCATCTACATAGGAGACAGAAGGTCTGTTCAGCAGAGTCAAGAACCTACACTGAAGAATACAGACCTGAGGGATTTAATAGGTATACATGCATGGGACATAAACAGCAACAGTGGACAGGCAAGATCTTCATAAAAGCAGACACTCTGTATCTTACCTGCCTAAAACAAAAATTGATGATGTTTTGAAAAAGTCTGAGTATATAAGTGGTAGCAAACTGTTACACCTGGATGGAATAGGAAATTTAGAATTGAAACCAACAAATTTTTAGAGTTGAAAGTACGTTGGTACTGTAGATCTTTTCACAGTCATCTAGGTTTTTCTCTCTGTACAGATGTTCTCTTTACTGTTAACGGCAGTGATTTCTCCTTTTGGAGTATAGGATGGTGGATTTACTTGGATACAGATTTACAGATGCAATGTATCTTGGTGGTATGCTTTAGGGAGTGGAATCCTTTTTGTAGTATTTTATTTTGCTATCATCAGCAGTGAGGTAAAGGAAAGGCTAGGAAGAGAAAGGAGAGGAAAGATGGGAGAATTGCTGTAGACCTGTACATCATTCCTAGAGTAAGTGTTTTTTAACGTAGGGTGGGAGAGATTATTCTTTGTAGTATGAGATAGGTCTTACCTATTTCTTAGGCAAGTTCTTTTTTTTTTTTTTTTCCAAATTCTTTGTTTGCAGGATTTCTTAAAGTATTAACACAGTTCTTACGCTACTTACTATATTTTTCAGTATTTTATTTCTTAAATTTAGTTGACTAGAAAACTTTATGAAATCATTCAGGAAATGCTGGTAAAGAGTAACTTGAGTATTTTAATACCTTTTTCTTCTTTTTATGTAGATCCCATTCCTCCTGGTCTGATGGAAGAGTGTTTGGATGGGGATGTGGAGGTTAAAGCTGCTTTGCATGGAAATGGCTTAGCAAGTGTACCTACCCAACCACTGAAAAAGCAAATTCAAAAAATAGAGAAAACCTTTCAAACTCAGAAAACAAATGGCAACCATATGACTTCTTCTAGAAATACTTCTGTATCTGTATTATCAGCCAAATCAAAACATAATACCAAGCAAAAACTTCCTGTAAAAAGTCACTCAGAGTGTGGAATCACAGAAAAAGCAGTGTCACCAAAAGAACTGGGGTGTGCCATAAAACTGAAAGCACAGACGAATTCTGTTCAGGCCCCTGTTCAGAACTCTACCAACAGTCCACAGCAGGTCAAAGAAACTTCACATGTGTCACTCCCTAGAATTCCTTGTCTGTCTTCCTTTAAAATCCATCAGCCATGCACTTTGACTTTTGCAGAGCTGGTGGAGGATTATGAACACTATATTAAAGAGGGATTAGAGAAACCTGTGGAAATTATCAGGCACTACACAGGGCCTGGGGATCAGACTGTGAACTCTCAAAATGGTTTTGTGAGAAATAGAGCTACTGAAGAAAGAGTACAGATACTTGCAAGTAGTAGCCAGTCTGGAGACTCGGAAAGTGACAGTGATTCTTACAGCTCAGGGACTTCCTCCCAGAGCAAAGGAAATAAGTCATACTTGGAAGGCTGTTCTGATACTCAACCGAAAGACTGTGAATCTACTCCCGTGGCTGGCTATCTCTCTGTGGAACAACCTGTGAATGGAAATGACACCACCAGTCCAGACCAATATCAAGAATATCCTGAAATCCAGATAAAGACAAGGCATAAAGAGGGATCTAACCAGAGAGTGAAGCAGAGCCGGAGAAACCTACCTAAGCATTCTTATCGATCGCAAGCACAACTCTGGGAAGATGGTTGTTATCATAGGGAAACACATCCTAATTTTTCTGATGCCTACCAGGATTATGAAGAATACTGGAGTGCTTACTACAGGGCATGGCAAGAATATTATGCTGCTGCTTCTCAGTCATATTATTGGAATGCTCAGAGACATCCAAATTGGATGTCAGCTTATCACATGAATACAATTTATCTACAGGAAATGATGCGTGGTAACCAGTGATTATAGGATATACAGGACTGAAACCACTGGGAACTATCAACAACATTTGATAGTTGGATATCCATCTTCCTTGACCTTGGCATTTTTGAGGAACTTGAAAAAACTTAAGGCTTTCCACTGGGACATAATTTGTTTTTCAGATTATTTGACTTGGTCTAGTGTATTACCTCTTTAAGAGACTTCATCAAACTCTTGGAATAAGTCCCAAGGTGCCATTTTCTGTAAGCTGTTCCTAAAAGAAACATTTAAAAAGATGCCATATGTACCACTGCATACTTAAAAATAAAAACAAGATTTGAAAAATGTTCGTTTATATTGTAGCATTTCTTTGCAAAAATCTTGGGCTGCTTTTCTTTTCAATTTTTCTTTTTTGCTTGGAAACAGTGTCTTGCTATGTAGTTCAGGCTTGCCTTGAACTCACTGTATAGCCTAGTTTCGCCTCAGACTTGGAGATCCTCCTGCTTCAACTTCCTGAGTGCTAGGATTACAAGTGTGCATCACCATACCTGGCTTTGAACTGCATTTCTATATTGGTGGATTCCTATAAAAATTTGTGACACAGTAGATCTTTTAGGATCAGGAAGGAAGGAATGTTTAAAAGATAGCTTTTTCCCAGTTTCTTGATATGGTGTTTGCTTTCAGTAAAATACTTGTTACCAGTAAAAAATAAATTTAGCTAAATGTATTGACATGTTTATTTTTCATCTTTTTAATGTGTTTTGTTCTTGAGGTTGTGCAAGGTGTCCATATTTTTACTGTGTATAGGTAAGGATCATAAATGATTGCCATATTTATGCTTAGGTAGAGGATCAGCTCCTAATCTTTGTTGATTCTTGGATTCTTTTATGAATTGCATGAAAAGTTACAGAGTCAGTGATGGTGAACTTGTAGCATGCATGCTGCAGCTGGCTTTTATCATTGAAAGCTCTAAAAGTTTTGCCATCGTTACAGGTTTACCTCAGAAAATTTCTCATTGCATAAACAGAACTGTAATTCTGAAGGGTTCATAGATCCTCCATGGCTCGTGTGGAACCCAGGTTCGGAACTGATGTGTTCCGATAGGTGAAGCTCTACTATTCTAGCTCTTCTTAGTGGTATTTTGTGGATGCTGGCGTTCATTCTGTTTTTTTTTTTTTTTTTTTTTTTTTTTTGGTACTAGAGATCGAACTCATGACCTTGTGCTTACCAGGCAAGCATGGTCTTGAACCGCTGGTCTAAACCTGCGGCCCCATTCTTTTATACTTATCTCCCAATGTGTCCTAATCTTGTCTCTTCTAGAAAAATTTCCCCAGTTTTTATGTTTAGTGCTAGAATGTGTGTGTGTGTGTGTTTGGGGGGGTAATGCCATTTTTCTGAGGAGGTACATAAATTATAACTCAAAAGATTATAATTCTTTCCTTTTTTCTTAGTCTTATCACTTAAGCCTTTGATTCCTAGACCCGTGAACTGGGTTTTGGGTGAAAGAACCCTTTATATAGAGAGAAGTTTATTTGCTTTTTGAAAGTACTTTCCTGTATATGTACTTGGCTAGGCAGCATCAACACTTTTTTCCTAGGACTCTCAGCAAACTCCCACGGTCATTGTCATTTATTGTCCAAGATCTTCAAAATATAAACTGTTTAAACTTGGATTCCTCTCATTTGGCTTGGTGAATGGTAAGCCTTAGTTAATACATATCAGTGCTGTACCTGTACTGCCAAGTTAGAATGAATTAATTAACACTATAGATAGCAAATCCATAATTAGGTCCAGTATGTCATTAAGTAGTAGAGATTTTAATTACACATTTAAATAAGATCCTGTCATTGCTATGTAATTGAACTCAACTCTTTTTTTTTTTTTTTCTTCTCCCCCGTAATCCAGCCATGTTCACAGTTTGTCATTGCTAGGGTATTTTAATTAGGATATGGCTGCTGCTTAATTAGAAATGAAGTTATTATTTTTAAAATTAATTGTATTTGTCTTGTTTTGTGTTCGCTTTTTCTCTGTAGAAAAATAAAGTGGAGGTGAGTAATGCATATTATATGAAAATACTAATTGCTTCACTTTCCACAAGCATTTGCCAGAAAAGTTTCAGCTATTACCTTCCAAATAAGAGGTGATGATAGTGGTTGATGTGATATTTGTGTCTGACTATCAGTGGGTGGAAAAGGCATTTTCATTTGGAATTGTCATTCTAGGTGTATGTCCAAATAATGTTAGGAACCATAGGCAGGTTTAAGGTAAGTTTACTTGAGAAATACAAGGACAGGAATACATATCTTGATGCTTTTCTGTTTTTAAACCTTGTCCCAGTCATTTAAACTCTCAGGGTCCAGTTTTCTCATCAATAAATGAGAGTTGGACAGAAACTTTTCAGGTCCTTTGTAGTTCTAAGATTTGTTACATGACTCACACTGAAGAGAATATTTTCTAGTTAGGATAAAAGAATAATCAAGTTTATGAATATAGAAAGCCTTTATAATAGAAAGCCTTTATAAATCTAATTTGGATGAAGGGTAGTACAAATTGGTTAAATATCTGAGTTTCAATACTTTCAATGTGTATACTGTAACTACTCATGTTAAGCTTTAACTTGAGTTAACTTTTTAGTATTAACTTGTAAAGAGATCTTTGGGAAACTTGCTTTGGATAATTCTGACTTAGAACACAAATTACTCTTTGAAATTTAGTGCTTTCTAATGAAAAAGAACAGGACTTGCTCAAAGAACATCTGGTTTCCAGTTACTTTCCACCAGATTATTTGAGGTATGTATCTGTAGTGACACCTAGTGGGTGATAAAGATGTGACTGTCAGTGATTAAACTGGCTGTGTTTGCATAGCCAGTTTCTAGGACTTTGGACATCATGCATTTGCCTTAATGTTCTGTTCGTACTACTGTTTTCACTGATTGAGATCTGTTGATTGTGGGGAAATTAAAAGCATTCACGTTTTTGTTGCCACATACCACCTAAGTCAGAATTGTTAAGGTAAGAGCAGATCTTCAAGGTACTGTATCTGATCTAAGCCCCCTATGTTTAAGATGAGCTAACTGAAGTGAGGAAAAGGTAACAGATGTGGAATCATAAGTGAGTGAGTGATACAACCTAAACTTTAGTCTTTGAACACCTTTCCAAGCTTTCTACTCTACCCTGTGCATTTAATTTTGAGTTTTAAATTTGAGATTGTGGTTTAGATGGAGTAGATATAGGTACCATTAGCAGAACCAATACTGATACATAAAGGCAGATTTTCTCAATATCCCTCCATATCTCTCTTTCAGGAGTTTCTCTCAATAACTCCCTTTTGAAGGTTTGACCTCAAAAGAGCTGTTGACAAATGTAGTCAAATGATCTATCATTTAAATGTTGACCTGTTACGGAACATTCATAACTACAACATAGGGCAGTCAAGAACCATTGAGGCGTTGGCTTACACTGAGGGGAGGGCAGGTTAGACTGAACCTTTACCCTTTTATGATTCTTGTCACTTCTGAAGCAAGTCAGCAAGTCTCTCTTCATATTACCTTTATTTTCTAGTGTATGGCAATACCTTTGGGAGGAAAGGAGAATTGGTATTAAAAGAAACCATGCATATAGTCATTGTAGCATTTGTGGCACATAGTTTAATCCAGATTGGATACATCAGGTTCAGCAGTGGCACATGACTCAATACTATAAATGATATACATGTTTAAACATATGCACTACAGTTTCAAAAGAAGACAACAGGAAACTCAAGAGTTTTTTTTTTCCATAGAAAGTTTTCACATGTTTATCTTCCTGTAGTTTTGTACAGTAGATTTCTTCTTTGCCATTGTGATGTTGGTAAGCAAAGCCCATTTATTTAAAATATGAAAATAGAAAACAACACACTTGATATTTTTCACAATAACATTAATGGTAGTGTATGACTTCTAAGGAAAACATTGGAATGTCTGATTATCAAAAATATACCACCCCTCCCACTTCCCAGGTTTGTAAAATAGTCTGTTGGTCCAAGGAGCTCCTCGGGACTTGGGTTATTGTCCTACACTGGCTAGAGTGACATTAGCCAGTGTAGTTACGTAACCTGCTAAGATAAATGTCATTCCCACATTTGATGAGAAAAAAACATAGAACATCCTGGATAGAAAACAAGACTCATAAGGAACCCTTTTAAAGGTGTTTCGTTTTCTGATAGCGGCTTTCTCTTAGTTCAAATGATGCCCTTCATGATGTGGTTTGGGCTCCAAGGGTCATAGGTCATAATGCTTTTTCCTTCATTTTAAAACTTTGCAAATAATGAGAATTCATTAGGAAATCAGAGAAAATAAAAGTTCCTCAAGTTCCTGTTATGGTCACTGCCAACTGGTATAGAAAGGAAACTAATATTGCCTTGAATTAACAGTGTTGGGGTCCTTTTGCCTTATAGTTACCTGGCAATTGAAGTGAGGGAGCCTGGATGATGAATCCATCGATAACCTCAAATCTAGTGTTAGTCAATTTTAACCACTACTGCTTCAGAATCAAAAAAAGACAAAAAAAAATCTGGATACATAATGCTACAATTTATACTTTCCCTAACTGTATTCTAACAAGTAACATAATTCTGTTTTGTGGGAAAAAACTAGATAAAATCCTCACCATATTCACATGTTGATTTTTTTTTGTAATCATGGATCTTTAACTGTCCACTATTCAAATTCTGTGTGACTGCAGACTAGTGTGTTCAACTGTCTGAGAATACCTATTGGTCTTTTGAAAGGTGTTCTGTATAGTTTAGTCCTGAGCTTGATGCTAGTTAGAAATATAGGAGATGAGGGAGAGATAATACAGTTTGCTTCTGAAAGTCCTGGTTCTTCAGGGGGGTTCTGGAAGCAATACTTTCTTCCATTAATCACCACATTTGAAATCCAGGTTTTAAAAATAGACTCAGAGCAATGGAACACGAAATGGAAGAAAAACCCCAGGACAAGATGTTGAAGTTCTGAATTGAACCTGCTACCAACCTGCTACGTGAACTTGGGCAAGTCATTCAGCTTCTTTGTGCCCATTTCTTTGAATCAAGGATTTATTATGTGACCTACTACCCTCATGGACTGTAATCAGGATAAAAAAGAAGCTATACTTGGACTGTCACTCTCCTACCCTTCTCTTCATTGAGAATAGATAGTATTTGGCTGCAAAAACTTGACTAGTCACTTGTTTGCCTATTTCTAATGGAATTGATAGTCTGTAGCCGATTCTACCCGAAATGGTGGTTTCCAAAAGACAGCCTGTATTAGTGCAATCAGGTGATTTCTAAGGGCTGTGGCATTTACATGACTGTCTCTTAGCTATAGCATGGGGTCTTTGATGGCTCTTCTCCAAAGCATTAACTCTGAGGGGCAACGCATGTGGTGGGGAAAACTTTAGATAATAGCCAAAGGACTTGTGTTCTGATCCCAGCTCTATTATTAAATGACTTGCATGACTTTGAGCAAGTCACTGAATTTCTCTGGGCCTCAGCTTTCTATACTATAGAACAAATTAGATATTCTTTAATATCTTCTAGGTCTGAAATAGTCAATACTATATTTTCTGAGTTTCCATTTGAAATTTGAATGTAGCTTGTTAGGTTTTTTGTTTTTTAAACTCCCGCACTGCACACACAATGTTGAGTGGGGTTGAATAGGATGAGTGATCCTGGAAACCTGTTTTGTTAAAAGTTGTTTATGAGCTATATGAAGCTCAAGTAACTGCACCAGAGATGGCCTCAGAAAAATGCTATCTTCTTTTTTCAGTTACTAGCCAATGAGTTAGGTTTATTAAACTGACTTTGGACCTATAAATACCATTTAGCAGAGTGGTTAGGCTGTATACTATTGTGTAGGTGAGCCATTTTCCTGGTTTGACATCTTTAGGCCAGAGGTGAGCCAGGTTCCTAATCCCGGGTTAAGGCTAGAATGAGGGAAGGAGATGAATGGGATACTCTTTTTAAAAACTGGAATGCTGAACATGGTTGGACACATCTGTAATCCCAGCACTCCAGAGGCTGAGTGAGGAGATCTCCAATTTGAGGCCAAGCTGGGCCTACATAGTGAGTCCTTATATCAAATCAACAACAAAGACCTGGCATAATGTGGGCTTCAGAAATACAATTGAAGCAATAAAGAACAGTTCATGGGAGTCAATAAACTGTGGAGAATTGTTTGGGACATGATTTTTAAAATATATTAATTTTTGTGAGGACTACTAATATGCTCCCTTGGTGCACTGTCATAGTGACATGTAGATCCTTGATTGAATCAAATAATTACTCTAACCTAGTAAGGATTGGTTAATAAATGAAGCATAGGCAGTTTCCATGTATATGTAACCATGTTCCTTTTACCTCTTTATCCTTTGTCATTTAGTTCTTATGATGTGTGACTTAAGGTACTTATTCACTGCTTACTTCATCCTATTTCTTGTGTTTTCAAAAGCAAGATCCTTTCCTAGGAAAGTCCTTTGCCTACCCCCCTAATGGAGTCCAACTAAGTTTTCTGCCTTTCCTAATGGGAAGTGTGAAGCGAATGGATTTAAGTAGTTAATCTGAGATAATATTTGGGTTGATTTTGTGTGTGTGTGTGTATGTGTGTGTGTGTGTGTATATATACACACATGTTCCTCTGTAGCTGTATAGTAATGCTTTTATGCTTTCTTTGACCAAGGCTCAGAATGCAACAACTGTCCCATTCCTATGTTAAGGAAAAATTCTTAAGTCTAGACCCAGAGAAAGGACTGTCAGTGGCCAATGAAGATTAGCACAAGGAGATGAAGATAGAAAGATTGCTCCCTCTCCTCTGCCCTTCTGCCACTTTCCTATAAGGTGTAGCCTCAAAACCCTTTGACTTTCTCTGCCTACAGGGTCACTTGAGCTGGGGTCCCTGGGAAGCCAGCTGAGGTTGTTTTTAGGTTCCTAGCTAGTAAAACTCATCTAGATGGCTATGGTAGGTAGAGAAATTCCTGGCCTACAATTTAACAGCTAGCCACTAAGTTGTAGAATGGAAAAGGAGCTGTAGGAGCTCATGTATATCAGAGCCCAGTCTACAGAGATTGCATTAGGGTAACTGGGCATTGGGGAGGGCAGGAAAGGGCTTGTCCCTAACTTGAGGCCTGCCTTCTCTGCCATAAGCAATGAAAATGGTTAGATTTCCAGAAATTCCATTCCTAGCCCTACCATGGTACACGCTATTGAAACAGAAATGCTGTCTGTGTATAAGAAATAATCTTCACTCTCTCAATTTCACAGAAGTGATCTGGTTATCCCCTATTTACGCTACCTTCAGAGATCAGGTCTGAAGACACTTCAGACTTTAAGTCATTTTTCAGATCAGGTAAAAATAATCTAGAACCTTACGTGCTTTCAGGCTTTGAAATACACTTCATGAAGCATTCAGGCTTAACCTTCTACAACCTCCACATGGGAATTGCCTCAGGTGAGAGATAAGTCAGAAGACTCTTAGTTCCATCCCACCATCCTCTCTGAAAGAAACCGTGCCTAGGGCCTTTTAGCAGAGCCTGGATGGGCTTTATGGTAGATCCTGAAAGAGAGTACATAACAGGGTGCCATAGGGCTGCTGCAGCTATGAGCTCTGGGTTCTATCCTCTCTTTACTGGTGCACACCAGAGATGACAGCTTTTCAGGAGTTGCTGTTTCCTTTTTCATGATCCCACTATAAATCTGTCCATACCCTTTCGACCCAGAAATGGAAACAGTAAACACCAGTGGTTTCAGTCACAGAGAAGCATTTTTGTTCATAAAGTAGAGATTCTTTACCCCTAATCTCTCCCCATTTTCGCTCCATTCTCTTCTGCATTTTCATTCACTCAGCTATAATTCCCAGGCATAAGTCTCTAGTACTTGGCAGTGATGGAGAAGGCTGTATGAGCATGTCTCAGGATCACTGGATCCATGTAGAGATGAACGGTTGGGCACAAAGGAAACAGCCAGGGAGAAGCAGAGAGGTACATGGAGAAGCAAAGGACATGGAGATACACAGAATGTAAGGGCTGCAGTGTGGTCACCTGGCAGCTCTGTGCAGGTTAGCTGGGCAGTGAGGGCCCAGGATGTTGACCTCACCCACCTAAGGGAATGGAGAGAGAACTCAGCTGTAACTGACTTTGAGCCTAAAAGCATGTGCTACAGAGAGAGAGAGACAGAGAGAGAGGGAGAGAGAAGAGGAAAAGAGGAAGAGGAAGAAGAAAGAAGAAGAAAAAGAAGAAAACTCACAAAATGCATTGTTTTGGTTCAAAGGTGCTGGGTCCATGGAGAAAAACATTTCACAAAAATTCCGTTGGTATTTTTGTTTTCCACCTTTTCCCATGAATAAATATTATCCATTAAAAGCCTTGAAAAAGGTGCTTAAATACACAGTGTTATATTTTCTTCCTGTTTTGCATGTGACGACTTGGCCTCTGTGCTGCTCTTGGTCTTGTATTTTCCTCACTGGAGTCTCCAGAAACAATTATTTGGTCTGAGGCCCCCTTCTAGGCCCTGTCCTGGCAGGCAGCCTATACCCGCTACTGACCCATCCCCTACCCACCCTCCCTCCTACCTGGCCCCAGTGAGAAGCAGTATCACAGGGCAGTGTCCATGCCAGCAGCGGGAAACCTTACGTGTCCCTTGCTCTTTTCCCTTCCAGGCACAAGTCTCAGTGCTAGGGGTGCCATGACCAGGCAGAAATCGTGGGGAAAGGGGAAGGAGTGGTCCCAGTGGCCACCCGCCAACATGCCAGCCCCCTTTCACTCCCCACTACCCCCTGGCCCTCTGTCCAGTAGTTTTACAAGGCAGAGACCTTGACAACATTGCTGGCTATGGAAGGAATGTTCGTGTTGGGACCTGGGCTGGCAGGGGGTGGCCGACTTTCCCCCTCTGGGGTTAGTGCTGGGGGTGTGGGAATGCTGATGATAGCTGTGGTGATCTGGGATGTTTTGCAGTTTGGTCTCAGTCCGTCGTCTGCTTTCAAATTAAGGCTGGAGCGACTGGGATAGAAAAGAATGAACTGGTGATTGTTCTGCTTAGAAGCATCCCAAAGCTTCCTCAACTGCCTGCAATTCTTGCTCATAGGAAGGAAGACATTTTGGTGGTCCACTATCTTTGCCTTTTGTAATTAGCTTCCAATATTCTAAGTATTATTCCTCAATTACCAACAATTACAAAGTCAATTTAGATTGGGCTTTAGAATTCAGAGTATAACGCCCTCCCTTCCACAGTGATTATTTACCTATTGTTTGTGAAATCTGACATTTGTTTTCCCTGAATTCTCTGCAACTCATTCAGAGGTAGTAGAAAGTGGCTTAAATATAAGCAGAAAAAAAAATATAAGCAGAAAATGAAGGGAAAAGTCAGTCTGTGATTCAAAATCAGCTTGGGATAACTCATGCATAACATGATTGGGAAAATTATTTCCTTAAGAAAATGGTTAGTTCATTCTTTGCACTGAAGTGGGACATTTTGGATTATTTTGAGGGTTTTTTCCCCCACTAATACCTAATCCCACTTTTGGCCTAAAACTACTATGCCATCCTCCAACAGCCTGTGAAGGCCTTTGGGTTAACTTCACAGGATGAAAAAGAAGGTGGAGGAGGAAAGTGGAGGGAACTTACACATTAGGTAAGGGGGAGGGGTGGCTAGAAGATCCTAAGGTTCTCCTAGAGCTGGATGGGATCATTTAATTCTGTGAACAGAATGACTCAAGCCTTTGGGGATGGTAGGACGGAGGCACGCACCTGGTAGTGAGGGAAGGCTGCTCACTGCCCTGGATGTGGATCGTGCTGAGCTCTTGCATGCTGCGCAGGCGAGTGGCTGGCAGGTTAGAATTGGGCAGGTGTGTGGTCTTCTTACTGCGACGGGAGCAGCAGGTGGTAGTGAGGCCTGGGTGGCTGGACAGTGAGGGACTTCGTGTGGATGGGTAGTTTTGCATTGAGCTTTCCATGCAGTTCTGCTCAAACATCTGTTCGTCAATAAACTCGTGGTTCTGTGGGAGGCAGAAGGAGAAGAAGTAGGAAAGGGAGGGAGAGAGGAGGGGCATACGCCCATAATCTATATGCTGCCTGACCTTGTTCTGGGCCTTGAAGGGAGTTTTACCAGCTGCCTGGGTCACAGAAAAGGATTTGGGAGGAGACATCAAAGGTGGAAAGGAAGAATCATACTGGCAGTCCTGGCCATCAGATTGAAGTGTTGAGACCACAGTCATTAAGTCATGATGTGGCATATTCCCCACCTGCAGCCTTCAGTTGAAGGGACTTAGAAGACATGGAGGGATTCAGTGGCATCATTAGAGTGCAGGCAAACACTTTCGTTTGTAGGCTCCATCCAAGATCTGCCACAGACATCAGATAAAGAGTCCCTGAGGATAAGTGTGCGAGGTTGTCTTTTCTGGATCGTATAAATCCTAAGCGTGAGACATAAGCTTTTAAAGGTACTGGAACATTCACAGAATTGGAGTATTGTGCTTGAAGGTGAATGGGTCATACTGTGAGGGAAGACTTCTTTTAATTACTATTTTTCTTTTATCTTTCCACCTGATTACAGGACGTGGATCTTAAGTATACCTGAGGCATAGGATTCCCTAGGTCAAGTGTAAATATGGGAAGGGTCTCGGGACAACAGGGCAAGAGGTAAGCATGTAGCTAAAATCAAGATAACTAAAAATGACTGTTTGCCCAAGGTTACTAACAACAATGACATTAATGGTCTGGAGTAAAGACTGCCAGCGTGAGGAGAAAGTCTGAGGACAGGTAACAAGAGCCCAGAGTTCAGCCCTGACAGCCACTACCAGCAGTCCCCAGGGAGAGCAGGAGATGGCACACACAAATGTGGCACATGGGCACTCACAAGATGCCGCTATTGGTGCCATGTTCCACAACCCCCTCTAATCCCCTGGAGAGGTCAAAGGAGGGAACTGGAAAAGCACAAAAAACTGGAAGTCTGAATTGTACTGGGTATGATAGAAGGGATAGGATAAGCCCCAGAAGAATCAGCAGCACATGCAGAGAGCCAGACAAGGGAAAAAGAGGAGAATCCACATACTCAGAAGAATCAGAGAGAAAAACATCAATTGAATTTTTAAAAAGTTATACCTTGATGGTGGAGGTTCGTACAGATAACAGGGGATCATCCACAAGATAGGACAACCCCTACAGGACAACATGCCAACAGAAGATAAAAACACCATTGATTGTACATTCCAGCATTCCCAAGCCAGTTTTGACATTCAGTTTCAATCCCAGCATTCCACACTTTGAGTTCAACATTCCATCCCTTCTTCCCAGCATTCTGCCTCCCTTGGCAAACATCTCACCCCTTTGACTGCAACAGGACCCTTCTCCCATTCAACATTTACTCCTTCCACTCCAACATTCTTTCTCATCCATCCCAACGTTCCACCCCTTGAGTCCGACATTCTCCCCCTAAAATCCAGCATTCCAGAGCTTTCATCCCAATATCCTACTCCCACAATCCAACATTCCCTCAAACTCAGCATTCCACCCTCTGCAATGCCAGCATTCCATCCCTCAATCCCCAAATCCCATTTATTCAATGTCGACATTCCAGCCCTTTAAACACAAATATTTTCACCCATGTCCTTTCAGTTTATACATTCCGCCTGGCACATGCAACTCAGAAAGGGCAGTTGGGTCTGGGCTTATCCCTTTGGCAAATTCAGCATCCTTGAGAAAAACTCTAGCTATGTATATACAGTTTTTAATGATAAAATCCCAGAAAACAGGGTTTGCAGAGCATCTTTCCATTTTAGATGTCTTCAGTGGGCTCAACTGCCATCCATAGTATCAACATTGAGCTCAGACTAAGAGTCATCTAGCATCTGTTTCCTCCACATCTGGAAGACTAGGATATGGGATAGTCAGAATTAATTTAGAATTAGAAAGTTCTTTCCTTAAAGTGTTGAGCCCTGACTACAGGCTTGCGGGGAAGGAGCTTCTAGAAAGGCACAGGGATGTTTCACGTTGGCTTATTCACTCTGACTTCTCCCTCCTTACTGTTCCTGGCCCTTTTGCCAAGGGTCCAGAGTTGGTCCTACTGCCCTTCCTTTCAGGCTGTTAGTGAGGCACAAGCATCGTTCACATTCCAGTTGTGGCTCCCTAAACCACGACTCTCCAACAATCAGGCTTCAGAATCTGGGCTCCCTAAGAACTTCAGGGTCATGGAGAGGGGCTGGGACTAGTAAATCCCAAGAGAAATAAATGCACTGCTCCCTTTATTCACTGTCTTTTGTTCCAAGGGGAATGTAGGGTGCAGAAGGACTCACATACTGGATTCACCTCGTTCATGGAAGGACAGAAATCAACATTCTTCTCTACTTTCCTGTGCAAATGTGGCCTGAGCTTTGATGGGTGATGCCCATCAGAACTAAGAAGTAGATAGCAGTAGCTCGGCCCTTGAGTTGCAGTAATCAAACAGGCTATAGGACTGGTGTAGAGTGTGAGAAGGTCGATGGGAATGGCTTCAACTGTGCCACTGCAGGACAGAGTAGGCCCCTGCCTTGGTGATCTTGCCCCACTCTTGAGGCTCTTACACGTGGGGGTGGCCAGACCTTATCATTCCTTTCTGGATCTGAAGGGAACGCTCCAGAGTGAGGACATGAGTAGAGCCTTAGGAGGAGGTCAGAGGTCAGGGATGACAAAGGAGGTGGCAACAAGTGGGGACTCACAGTGGTCTTTTCCAGACAGTGCAGCAAGTGATGATGCTGGCTCTCAATAAGTGAGGTGGTCTTGCCCATGTGCTCCTCTTCTGGCGTGCCCTGGTGGAAAAGAAAAATGACCGATAATGAAGATCCTCCTCTCTCCAGCCTCTTCATTTTCCACAGAAGATAGGAGGGCGCCAGTAGAGTCTGGATGAGCCAAACTTTAGGATCAGCACTGAACATGCGTCTCTTAAACAGGGGCCTTGTTCGTTGCTGGTTTAGTGGTGGTGATAATCCCACGGGAAAGGTGTGTACACGGGGAAAGTTTGGAAACATGTCCTCTTCAAGGTTTCAAACTTGGGTTTGGGGCAGAGGGTTAGTGTCCTTGGAAAGAGAAAACAAGCCCCTCTTTCCCTTCATGTCCCCAGCCAGTGCCTCAAGTTACCTACCGTCAGCTCCAGTGCTTCGTTGAGGAGTCCATTTCGCTTGCTGTGCAGGTAGGCATTGGAGCTTCCTGTTTTCGCCACACGGATCCTGGCAAGGCGGGCCTTCTGTGGTGGGCAGAGATAATCAAAGAGTGAGGGAGACCAAGATACCCAAAGTAAACAAGGCTGGCAAAGTGGGCACCCCAGCGGTGACTGATAAAGGGGAGGAGGCTCCTGCCTGCCTCACATTTCTGCTGAAGGATCTGAGATTCTGTGTCACCTCCTTTGTGCAGCTTTTCACGGTCAAAATTCCAAGTAGTGTTTGTGCATGTCCTCAGCCTGTGTGTACCTGGCAGGAGAAACATCACTTACCCAAATTAATTTTCCTCCCAAAGGTTTCATGATCTTTACTCAGTATTACACAGTGCCACATGCTGTTTGATTGAGTACATACTATCTCTAAACTAGATTACAAGGTCCTTAAAGGAAAGGTGATGGCAGTCTTGATTTTCATCTAGGGTCCAGTGCAGTTCCCTTCATATAGTAGGGTCCCAAATATTACTTAATCATGAGAAAAGCAAGGAGTGCCTATGTGTCATTCAACACTTCTTAATTTTCTCTTTTTGTCTCAGCACTTATTACTAAGATAGTATATACTTTATACATTTATCTTGCTATAGTGTTTCTGCCTGTTAGAATGTGAGTTCCTTGAGGACAAGAGTTTTTGCTTTGTTTATTGTGCTTAGTAAACAGATCCTCCATATTTTTGAAATCAGTAAATATTTACATCTGTCCCTGGGGGTGGTTCACGTGTGGATGTGCTCACTGCTGTGCATGTTGGTGGGAATGAATATAGGGTACAGAACAGGTGACCTAATATATGGGAAGGTGGGCTTTTTGAGAGGGTGGAGCACTCTTCCATTTGCCACTTTGGCTTTCAGTAATGAAATTGAAACTCTTCCCAGCTTCAAGCCAGGAAGCCTTTGGCAGAGAAAGGCCCCTGTAGGAGAGTTGCATAGTGTCTCAAGGGCTGCAAATGCATCTCCTTGCTTGCAGAGGAAATGGGAGAGGCTGGACTCACTTCAACCTGGACTTTGAGCAAGAAATCAAGAAATTGAGGCAATTGCCATTTTTTGTCACTTTCTGAAGTATATCCAAGTGTCCTGGTGGGCTGGTACATTTGTTAAAAGCAAACCATGGACTCAGGGGTTCAGGTTGTCAACAGAAGCACAAAGGACATTCTACATCCTGTTTCCTAGGAAGTCTTCTATTGAGGGACTCTGTCCTTGCAGGGACAGTTTGGCTTCTGCTTGTGAGGAAGAGGACATGACTTCAGTCTAAAAGATTCTAGCAAATCTGAGAATGGCTGCTCTTCTAGAAGGGAGAGTGAAAAGGGAACCTGGGAGAGAAAGGCTGGCATGCCAGCTGTATCACTCCTCATCTCTCTGAGCAAAGAACATTAACTCAAGGTATAGACAGTCCTCTTACCCAGAAATCCTGTTTCAGCCCTCCCCATCAGCTAAATGCTTATATTCGAGCAGGTTCCTCATTGTTTTTGCATGTAGCGGTTATTCCTCTGGGTGAGTACTAGGTGATGAGGGCTGCATATGGAAATCCAATTGTGTCAAGCTCGTTATAGCCTTATGTAATCTGATTGCACTACTTAGAGCCAGACCTTTCTCATATCTAGAGTTTGTCTTTATTACTTTCGAGAGATGAAAGATTCTCCCGTTCTGCTTTGTGGCACTTCTTTTAATCTTATCTTACCCTGAGCTCTATTAAAGCAACGAATTGTCACACTAAATGCACTATATCATTTAATCATTCCCCATACAGGATAAAGAGGTTTGTGATGTATTTACAGAGCTATACCTAACACATGAAGTTTGGTAGAGTTCTTTGCCTTGGCTTTGAGATCCTTAGGGCTGGTGTCTGTGCTTGATTCATAATTTTATCTCTAGCCACACACACACAGGGCTCTTCACTAGGCAAATGTTCAAGAAAAGTTTGTCATGGCCAAGGAAGGAAGATGATCATACACAGTTGGTTGGAAGTCTATGTTTATAAAGCCATTGTTATAGGCTCAATCCTTGTGTAGATTACTCAGCTTCACTCTCTTCCCTGGCCATAAGAACAACATGAAAGGGAGCTTAGGGGTCTTCTAAGCCACTTCAAAAACACACATGCACACACACTCACACATGGGCACACACAAAATGTGTGAGGGAAAGTGACTTATACAGGGCAAGGAAGTGGACTAACAAGACTTCACAGGTCTTCCAACTTTCAAGCCAAAGGCTGCTTTCTTAGTATTTTCCTCCTCATCTTGAATTTTAACTCCTGTCTTGCCAGTTTCTAAACTTGAAAAGCAAAGTCCAGGAGGTTCCATTTTCAACAGGGTGGAGATTCCAGGATTGAGGAGAGCTCTGGAAGGAGACTACTGCCATCTGGTTCTGTTCCAGGCACTGTTTTGATCAAGATCATGATGCTGTAAATTCCTGAGAAGTTTTTCACAATTGAGCACTTTCTAGCTAGCTGCTTGGCAGGTACCCTTTGGCCATAAATATTTATATCTCCTGTTCTGAAAGAGGCAGAAGGAACAAGAAAGAGAAATGGAAAAGCTAAAAGTGAACACAGGCAATTATACTCTTAGACATTTATCCAAGAGAAATTAAAACTTATGTTCACATAAAAGCCTGTACATGAATGTTTCTAACAGCTTTATTTGTAACAACTAAAAATTAATTATCCCAGGTGTTGGTCAATAGGTGAACAGTTAAACTGGCACATCCATACCATGGAATATTACTTAGCAGTGAAATGGAATGGATCGTGGACAGAACTTGGATGACTCTAAAAGAATTGTGTAGAATGAAAAAAGTCAATCTGTGAAGGTTACCCATTGTATGAGTCCATTTACTCAATATTTTTGAAATGAAAACATAAATAGCACAGATAAATGGTTGCCAGGGGTTAAGGACAAGGTGGGAGCACGGCAGGGGGTATGGTTCTAAACGGGTGACACAGGGATCTTTGTGAACTTGGAACTCTTTACTGTCACAGCCATCAAACTAGTGTTCTGCAGGAACCCAACAGGTGGTAACATTGTAAAACACACAAGTACAAATAAAACTGGGGTAATCCGACTAAGCTTGGTGGATTGTATTGGTGTCCGTAGCCTGGCTGCAATATTGTACTAGAGTTCTATAAAATGTTACCATTGGGCAAAACCTGGAAAACTATACAAAGGGCTTCTCTGTACAATTTCTTGCAATTACGTATGAATCTATATTTACTTCAATTAAATACTCAGTCAAAAACAAATAGGATGGTCATGCATGAGAGTCCCTCTTTTTGGGCACTGTAAACCTCCCCACTTGACTTTTAGTTCTCTTGCCTCAGAAAATACAGTTTCTGAAGCAAAACAGTCACTGTGGATAGATTACTATGTAAATTTCTTTTCGAACCTTTACACTCAAGGGATGTGGGCTGGAACTTATCTTTGTGGTCACTGTAGCCCCCAGGGATGTGGTCTGGGCTGAGAATGACTGCTGGCCCCACTGGGCCTCTCCCTGCCCCATCTCCCCACTCCCTTGAAGTCCCCTGGACTTGTCTGCCTTGGCTCACTGAGACAGACTCGGTGCTGGAAGCCGGCAGTATTTTTTTTTTTCTTTTCCCCTCTCGGAGGAAGCCCAAGGTGAAAGAGACAGAGCTGAGCAACCTTGAGGTGAAACAGTGTCCAGGCTGGGTGAAAACACTGTAAATGTTTACTCTGATTTCAAAGAGAGAGAGAAGAGGATGAGGCGGGCAGGAAGGAGACTCATCTTGAGCAGCTAGAGGGAAGAAGCCAGAATTACTTTTGGATTTTAATCACGCACAAAATGAGCTTTCTACAGCCCTGGGGGAAAATGTCAACTGCTGTATTCTTTGCATACAAGACACTAGAAGAAGTAGGTAGGGATGTGGGCATGGAGGGAAACGTGATTGCAGGAGCTACCTAGAGCACAGCTGTGGGGAGTGGGTTCTTGTGAACCCCACTCGCTCTGCCAAAAACCTGTTCCAGCACTAGCTCTGCATTGGTGTCAGGGGGTAATATGTATAATACAGGATTCCTTGTCCCTCAGGGCCTCAGACTCCTAGATTTGGATGAGTTTCTCCCTTCCCCTTTATTTAGAATTGCATGATGCATTTAGGCTATTGTCCGAAATTGTCAGCAGACTTCGGGAAAGAGATAAGACTTCCATTTCTGGGGTGGTTGCCAGCAGGTAAGGTGGAAGAACTCTGACTTTGGTTGGAGAGCTAGGAGACATGGGCTGGCGGGATGGAGAGGACACCAGAATAGAAATCTTAAGGCTAGCAACAGGTCAAGAAATGTAAAAATACAGTTCAGACAGAAAGACAGGAGAACAAGAAGGAGGTGACTACTAAGGGCACACAACTGATGATATGTTGGACGTGGGAACCAACCAGGTTTACTACATAATTATATGCATATATTTATATATAGTGTATATTTATATGTGTATAATTATATTGTATATATTTATATATTATATATCGTTCTCTATAGATTATACAATAATTGTTATACACTTTGTAGCTAGCTCTCGCAAACTTGGGGCTTTGTTATAGTCAGTGTACACAGATCTGTCCTGAAATTCTAGATGCTTTTGATCTAACCTAGCAGTTATTCCTGGAAATGGGAGGAAATAATCCAACTTAAGGACCTGCTACATAGTAGGTGTTCAGTAGTGTTTGTAGAACAAATGAATGAGAGAAACAATAAAATAAGAAAAAATTCCCAAGCCTCCAAAAGCTTTCAACTAGGCCTTCTTTTGTCCTTTGTATCCAGAGGCTCTAAGCGTGCCCCCTGCAGGTCAAGATACTGCTGAAGGGCACCACCTGTCAGCTCGGTCAGGATAAAAATGAAAAACTCCCCCACAGACATCCCTTTCCTCATAGAAGCCATGGTAAAAGTCACTGCTGGCAACCTTCTTGAGCCAAATGCCTTAGAAATGCTAGTATGTGAGAGGTGGGTAAGTAGAGTTGTTTTAGGGAGAGGGGGAGGCTGAGTCATAGAAGCAGCTTGCTCCAAGCTCCACACCTCCAGACATTCCCTTCTTTCTAGGGCAGGTGACAGTATTTTACCCCTCCTTGCTAACTTAAAGAGTATATCCTGGGAATAAAGCAGAACTTTTCTCAGTACTGACAAGTTCTCCAGGCCATCAGTTGAATTTTGTGTCTTTACACTATGATACTGTGAAGGTTACTAAAATGTGATGTGTGGTTTGTCCCTGAACTCCACGGCCTCAGAATGTTTTCTTATTTTTCTTTTTGGCACTTACTTTTGCCACTAGGTTTTCATAGGCCATTGCAAGATATTAAGATGAGATTATGTTTCCCAGTAAGTTTTTGGCTGGACGAGGGTGGAGCACCAGACAGTTTGGCTGAGGCAGTGGAGATGGAGGCAGGTTTAAGGAGTTGCCAAAGGGTATCCACAAGGGGGAATAATCAGCTTAAGGAAAACGCAGTTTGTTGGGTTTTGCAGCTGATGGGGGTTGGAGCTCAGGACACTGGTGGGTAGGAAAGGATATGAAGCTGCCTTACCTTCCCAAGTCAAGAGGCTTCCTGTGCAGGGATCCTCTAAGTGACCCCAGGCCTGGCAACCTACCTGTACCTTGTGACCCTTACACTTCCTCCCTGCCTTATCCCTGTGTTTGTGGCTTACCTTTTGTGCTCTGCGTTTATCAGCTCTCTGATTCTGGTGGTAAATCCTGCTAAAGTTGGAAACAATCACAGGGACTGGCAGGGCAATGACCAGGACGCCACTCAGGGAACAGATGGAGCCAAAGATCTTTCCTGCAATTGTTTTAGGCACCATATCTCCATATCTGAGAGAGAGAGAGAAAAAGAGAGGAGGGAGAAAGAGAGGGAGAGAGCAGCAGGATATAAGGAAGAGAAAGACACCATTTGGGAAATAAGTCAGGATTCCCAGTCAAACATCCATCCATCCATCCATCCATCCATCCATCCATCCATCCATCTATTTATCCATCTATCCAACAATTGTTTGATATGCCTACTATGTGCCAGGCTCAGTATATAACACAGGAGGAAGTAAAAACAGACAAAATCCTTGTGATCATGGAGCCAACCTCCTTCATGGGGAAGACCATGTACGAGAGATTGAATGCCTTACAAACCCATTGCCTGTGGTTGTTCCTATGAGGAGAACAGATGTAGATGCTGTGTCAGATGGGGGAATGTGGTTGGTCGAGCCCTCTCCAAGGCTCTAGCATTTAAGCTGAGATCTGAAGGTAAAGGGTACAGTTGTGCAAAGCATCTGGCGTGAGCGTGCAAGGGAGAAGGAGCAGGAAATAGAGAGACGTGGAGGTAGCATGAAGGAACTTGGCCTGTTCTAGCAATTATCAGGGGGCCAGTAGGATGGGATACAGTGATGGAGAGGTGAGATGTCTCAAAGGAAATGGAGGAGCCAGGCAAGGCCAAACCACACAGTGCCTGGTGGTTCAGGGTGGGGAGTACAGATTTATCCCAAGTACATTGAGGAGCCATGGTAGAATTTTAAACAGAAGAGCAATAAGATCTTATTTATGGTGATGAAAATAACAAACTCACTTTCTTCTCATGTAGAGATTTACAATGTACGAAGCATTTTTATTGATGTACCTCACACAAACCCCATGAGCCCTGTGAACTCTGCACAGATGCAGGGGCTGAGGATCAGACATACCACGTGGATTTTCCTTCTTCACTCAATTGGGATCAACACCCACTCCTCCTGCTTTCCTCACATTCTGTTAACCACACTGTCTCAGGGGGAGACTCTGAGCTCTGAAACAGCTCCTTAAGCCATGAAGCCACACTGGGATGCTGCCTGCTCCTCTCAGAGCTTGGAGAAACTCTCTTAAGTACTTTATGCTCTGGCAGCTGCCCCCAGGGACCGGCATGGCCTGGCTTTTACTCAGCCTTGGGCAGCCCAGCTACCCAGCTCCTCCAATCAATAAGATGCTCTCCACAGTAGTTAAGTGTTTAGCTTCCTCTTTACTGAGATAATTTAAAGACCTTATTAAGCAAAGAGCTGTGGTAACTACTCTGACCAAAGCCAGAAATATCATCCTCCTCTGCTTCTTTGCCCTCTGCATGTCTGGAGCATAAACGGACTTAGCATGATCAGGAATGTCAGCTGCTAAAACAGTGAGACTCAAAGTCATTCTTTCCTGCATCCTTGTCTATAAAAGGAAGATCAATTACATCGTTATCCTGTTGTGACATACACAGCTCATAAACAATAAATATTACTGCTTTTCTCTAGGCATTCTGGAAACTATAGTCTTTGTTAGTGGGAAACTCTAAAAACATAGTTGATTTTCCCAAATTCAAATAATCCTGGTCATGGGGGAAAGTGGGCTGCTCCTGAGTTACATCATGTTATCTGGGGTCTTCAGATGGCATGACAGAAAGGCAGGCAGTGCGCACATGGCCAC
Organism: Cuniculus paca; assembly: GCA_004365215.1. Classification (NCBI taxonomy): domain Eukaryota; kingdom Metazoa; phylum Chordata; class Mammalia; order Rodentia; family Cuniculidae; genus Cuniculus; species Cuniculus paca. The sequence continues at coordinate 26,753 of RJWT010004798.1, forward strand.
AGGAGAAAATGAAGGAAAAATGAAGCATGGCAGAAAGGCTGAATTTCAGAGACCAAGGCTGGTGAAGATGTTAAGGACAACAAGGTTTTTAGGAGACTCGTGTCTACTGTTGGGGCAGTTGGTCTGCTATTATCAGAAGACAGAACAACTCCATTTCCAGGCACTTCTGCCTTCTCCCCCGAGAAGAATAACATCATCTTGGGAAAGGCTGGGACAAATGCTGATAGGAAGGATGGAGAGCTTAAAGTTGGAGACTTACAGTGGGCAAGTGCCCAGCTGGATTCAGTGAAATTCTATCACAGAGCCCTGTGCACCCGAGCCCAGAGGTAGGACAGATGTGCAGATGGGCTTGCAGAACCAGTGCTCCTGATCTTTGAGAAATCACGGGACACCACAGAAATACCAAGAGACTAGAGATGGAAAACTGATGTATCGATATTTCAAAGAAGGAAAAAAGAGGTCTGAGAAACTACAGACCAAAAGCTTGGCATTCATCAATTCTGCCATGAGATTGCTGGCAGAATTTGAGAGCAAAGTATTAAGCGGACAGCTTGTGAACACTTGGAAAATAAGCTGTATTGGTTTGCTATGCATCCATCTTGCCAAATTAACTTATTTTTTGTTTTGAGAGTCAGGTTAACTGGATGGTAGATCTGGAGACTGTTCCAGACTTATTTCATCATGATTTTACCAAGATGTGTTGTCGGCCCAGTTCTTTATACCTTGACAAGCTAGAGAAATGTGGCATGGATAGTGTTGTGGTTAGGAGGAATAGAGTAATGATTTTTATTTTATTTTTTATTTTTTTATTTTTTTTTAGCGGCACCAGGGATTGAACTCACGACTTTATGCTTACCAGGCAGGCACTTAGGCCACTGAGCTAGATTCCCCAGCCCTTATTTTATTTTTTAATTTATCATTTTTTTTAGAGTAACTATTTTTAGTCTCCTGAAACTTCTTCAATAGTAGTCTTATGCCAGCATTGGGAAGTTCACAATTTTCATGTTAGAAGGGCTTCAATTAGTGAATGAATAAATACATAAATAAAATAAAGAATGGGTCTAAAGTTAAGCCACCATTGGTATGTTCTAGAATTTTTTAAAACAATTTGCATAAAGGGAGAGGGAGGCAGCATGACCTAATAATTGAGAGAAGAGACTAGAGTCAGACCTGTGTTTGAACTCTAGCTCCTTATCACTTTCTAGTTAAATGACTCTGAGTAACTTACTGAATCAGTTACCTATAGGGTGGGTTTTAATCTCTAGAATTGCTGTGATAATTCAGCAGAAACAGTTAATTCAGTGTTTAGGTAACTGTAAATTCTCTACAAATAGCCAGTGTAGTGGACAGGCATCATTTTGTCTGCAAATAGTCTACCCCATCCAGGGCCTGTGCTTCTCTGTCCAGAGGAGCTGTTGTAGTCTTACAGATCTTTCCTTATGCCCCAACTCCCACTGTCACAGTAAATTTACAATACAGCATCTCACCCAAGCAGCAGGGTCAATGAACTCCTTTCCTGAACTTATTTTTTAAGAGATTTATTGAGATACAACTTACATACTACAATGTTAAACCATTTAAATTTTTTTTTTACAGATTTAGTTATTTATTTCTAAGTCTTTACTGAGTTAATTATCATAAACACAGTTTAACAGCCAGACTCACAGATCAAAAACCATATAAAACATATAAAAATAATTATAGTATAGCAAATCAAGGCACACTTTTACATACATTGGCCATGTTAATTACAGCAATTTTTTTCCTCTATTTTTTTGTCTTTTATTTTGCACTTTATTTATCTATTGGATTTATCATATAAGAGAAACCATGTGATATTTAAGCTTGTGTGTCTGATTTATTTCACTTAACATTATGGTCTCAAAGTGTGCCCATTTTCTGACAAATGACTAAAGTTTATCCTTCTTTATAGCAGAGTAGTATTCCATTGTGTATTCATTCATCTGTATCCATTCATCTGTTGATGGACATACAGGCTGCTTCCAAGACTTAGCTATTATGAATTGTGCTGCTATAAACACAGGCATGCATGTATCCCTGTAATATGGTGTCTTTTGGGAAGATACCTAGAAGGGGAATAGCAGGTGAAAAGGAATTCTTATTTTTAGTTTTTGAGAAATCTCCATACTGATTTCCATAGCGGTTGTACCAGTTTACTCTTCCAAAAATAATAAAGAAAGGTTCCTCTTCCCTGCAGGCTCTCCAGCATTTGTTATTATTTAAACTCTTGAAGGTAGCTATTCTTTCTAGAGTGAGATAGAACCGCAGTGTTACTTTAAGTAACTATATATTTCAACAGTTTTTAGTGTATTTATGCACTTGTGCTTTATCTTCATCACATTCACCACAGTTTTAACATATTTATAACCTCCAAAGGAAACACCACATTGATTAGCAGCCAGTGACTATTCTACACTCCACCTTTCAGTTCCTGGCAATCATTAATTCTGTCTCTATAGATCTATTCTGGACAATTCAGATAGAGGTTTATATGATACACGGCCTTCTGGGTCCGACTTCTTCCACTCAGTGTAATGTTTTCAAGGTAAATTCATGTAGCATGTATCAGGACTTCATTCTTATGTCTCAATAATATCCAGTTGCTGCACTTTGGTAATTCATTTATAAGTTAACAGACATTTGGGTTATTTTCACTTCTTACCTATTATGAATGTTTCTGTGAATATTTGCATAGAAGTTCTGTGTGAGCATGTGTTTTTATTTCTCTGAGAGTCAGAGGATAACTATGTTTAGCAGTTTGAGGCACTGGCAAACTGTTTTCCAAAGTGTACCATTTTGCATCCCTCTCGCAATGAATGAAGAGTCCGATTGCTTCTTATAGAAAACAATCCTTGCTACTGTCTGTCTTTTTTATTATAGCTTTCATGGTAGGTATGAAGTGGTAATCTCATTGTGGTTCTGATTTGCATTTTCCCGATGGCTAATGATGTTGGGTACTTTTTCCCTTTCCTAGAATTGTACCTTTGGGAGCAGATCGATCTCTTTTGAAGAAGTTAACAAGAAAAGCGCTGGAACTGTTGGCAGCTATACTTTCTGCCATGGGAAAAAAACAGATTATAGCTGAGAGGAAGAAGGCTGACATACATATACCAAAAAGAGAGATGGGAAGCAAAGAAATGGTCTTGTTGAGAACTAGCTTCACCCTTAACTATCTTGTGGCTTAGCTGTTTGATCCTTTGACTCTGCTTAATAACAAATTAATATTTTTGCTTTACTTTATTATTTTTGTTTTGGATTTTATGATAATGATGATGGGGATGCTGTTATTGCTGACTGTTTTAAAGCAAATTTTTTCCCCTCAAAATGGCAAGGCTATTATGAATTGGAGTCCTTAGGAATCAAAGGGTTTTAACAGGTTGTAATTATGGCTGAAACCAACCAAATTAATTTTACAAACATAAATGACACCACAAACATTTTGATTCAAATAACCAATGACTTGTGAAGTCGATGGAAGAAACCTGGTTTGAAAGGAGTGCATGTTAAAAATCACTGGGGAATTTAATTTCAACAATGGCTAACAGTGTGATAGCTACTAAGAGCCTGGTGCCATGCTAGGCTGGAGTGACAGACGTACAGTGTCCAGAAAAAGGGAATGAGTGTTCATCCTCTGCTCCTTGATGCAGACTGCTTCTTGGCACTGTACAGTTTATAGGATATTGGTTAACTGGATCATGTCATAGAAAGAAGGCTGGGATGGTTAATTATGTGGAAATTCTCTCAAGGAAACAATCAAAGGAATGGGAACCTTTGGACTGAGGAATAGGGCATGGGGAGTGAAAGGACCAGAGGGAACGATGTACTGAGCCTTAGAACTTTACCCACATCAGTAGGTCTCACAATAACACACGCTGGCAGGTAAGATAAGTCACTTTCAGAATGAGGAGCTGGAGTCCAGTGAGGACAGAAATGTGTTCAAGGTCATTCAAGTAGTGAGATGGAGAATCACTGGGGCTAGACTTGGGGTTAGTTTGTTTTCCATTGCCCTGCTCTGTGTTCTACTTCCTGCTTCTCTGGGAGGGGAAGAAGAGAGGGGTGTATGTGGGAGGGGCAGGGAGTGGCTGGTCCTGGAAGAGCTTTCTGAGGTGCCAGCTAGAACTCACCCCCTCCTCTCCAACCCAATAGCCCCAGTAGCAGCAATACAGTGTAGGGCTCAAAAGTATGGACTCACTGGGTGCAAGACTACCTAGGGCAAATTTTGGCTCTGCTGCTTGTTAGTTGAGTGACATGGGCGTGTGTCTTATCTTCCTGTCCTTAGTTTCCTGGCATTGATAAAATAATGGAATGTACTTCACAGGGTTGTTGTGATGGATTAAATGGGTTATTATTTGTAAAAGTGCTCAGTGTGGCACACAGTAAGAGCTTTACAAGTGTTTGTGAAATAAGCCTTGGGCTTAGATCACCATTATTTCTACAGTGAACTTCTGTAAAGACCTCTTAACCAAACTTCTCACCTCTACTTTTGTGCCCCTTTTAATCTACAAAGAAGCATTTTTTTTTTGGAAGACATACATATCTTTTTAAATCGCCCAGACTAACTTTGAACTCACATTCCACTTTTGCTCAGCCTCCACAGAATCTGGGATTATTGGCATAGGTATCACCATGTTTGGTTTAAGAAATATATCCTTAAAATGTAGATCCCTGCTCAAAGTACATCAGTAATGTTTGTGAAAGTACAAGTTAATGAGGAAAACCTACCTTGCAATGCTGTTCCAAGGACTACATGCCTCTTACACAGTAAACACTCTAATTATAGTTGTGATGACCATCATGGACAGGGCTTTTTATTCCATGGCCTCTCCTAGGGCCCACCTGGGCAGGAGCATGGATGTGGGGCAGCCGATGGTGGTTTTCTAAGTCCTAATAGCACCTACAGCTTATTTTCTCATGAAATTTTGAGGAAAAAGAGGGATAAGAAACGAAAAAAAAAATGGAAAAAGTCATATCATGGAGAAAAAATTTAAACCCACAGCCTTATTTCCTTTTGTCTTCCTCCATTTGTCTTAGTTTTCTCTCTTTGTTGAGACAAAATATGCAACACCCAAAGTTATGGGGGAGAGGTTCATTTAGCTCACAATCTGTAAAGGTTTCAGTTCATAATCTGCTGGCTCCAAGGCAGGGTGGCATAAGGCAGAGGGGCAACCATTCATGGCGATACAAGACAGAAAAAGCACCAGGGGTGGGTGGGGGACACGATTCTTTGTGTTTCTTTATATTGTATGCAGGGTACTTGCCCTAGAGTGGGTGTAGAACTCACACCCTTAATCCTGGCCAGAACTATGCTAAATCAGTCAGTGGACTGATGTACCAATCGCACACTCTTAATCCCAGCATCATATGCTCTAGATAGATTCAACTACTTTTGAAAAAGCCCTGTGACCTCATGAGGTTTTGGGGGTACCTCAGACAAGCCATAACACCATTCATGCAAATAGAACTCCTATCCTGTCCCCATCCTGGATAATGGGGGCAGGAAAGTCCTTAGAGGTGACATCCCAAGTATAGATAGACTATGGTGTTCATTCAGATTTAGGAGTTGACTCAGAACCCTGGCTGGTGTCTGTGTAGAGCAGCTGTTTGCCCTGAGAAGATAGTATCAAGGACTCCATGCTTTTCTGTTGCCTTCTTTCTTCCAGTG
>RJWT010004799.1:0-32430 GCA_004365215.1 Cuniculus paca
AAAGGACAGGCGGAGCCCGAGAGGTCACAGAGCTGAGTACAAGGCTCGGAGCTCCGAGCACCCAGAAACCATGATTTGGTCTTTGCACCTACGGAGTTTAAACCTCTACTTCTCCTCTCTCTTACTGCTGTCTTCAACATGCCTGGCAGTAAGTGTGCTGTTCCAAAAGCATATATTTTAAGTGGGAAGCTGAAAAGTAAGAAAGTCTGATAAGCTAGTGAAATATCTGTGTTTTTCTCTTTTAGTATGTCGCCACCAAAGACAACTGCTGCATCTTAGATGAAAGATTTGTAAGTTATTTTTATGTGATTTGCTTTCTGCTTTAACTGGAGAGGGAAGCAGAATAGAAACAATTATTTTACAAACAGCATTTGACACTTTAAAGTACATGAAAGTATACTCATGCTTTTACTTTTTGTGTGAACAGGCTTTACGCGGTGCTTTCATTAAGATGCTTAATCATTTCATTGTTCTTTTGCAGGGTAGCTTCTGCCCTACCACCTGTGGTATTGCAGATTTCCTGTCCAATTACCAAATGTCTGTAGACAAAGACCTCCACACCTTGGAGGACCTCTTTTATCAAGCAGATAACAAAACGACAGAAACCAAAGAACTGATCAAGGCGATCCAAGTCAGCTATGACCCTAGTGAACCCGTCAAGCCAGGTGAGGGACTGAAGATGACTGACTGCAGAAGTCATCCAAGAAATGATTCTGTGGTTGTTTCTGGGGCTCTATTTGCTAAAGTGCTTTTCTGTATCTGATCCCACATTGCAGGTCCGATACAGGCTGCTACGCAGAATTACAAAAAGATGTTAGAGGAAATCATGAAATATGAAGCATTGATTTTAACACATGACTCAAGTATTCGGTAAGCATTTTGGTTTTAAATTGCTCTCCAAAATGGATTTAGTTTTTATTATTCCATGTTTAAGCGAAAGTAATCGTAGGGGTTTAAAACTGTTTTATAATAGTCAAGTGACATTATTCTCATTTAACCCAGTGGAAGTAGGAATTTGTGTGCTGCAGACAAAATTCTCTTTATAAAAATGTCAACAGACTGATGGTAAGAAATAAGCAAGTAAAGAAAGAAAGAAAGATATTGACTACTAAATTTTATAGAAAGTGGAACAGAAAAAAAATACTTGAAGAGATTAAGTTTAACAAACTGTTGCAAAATTATGTGTAAATTATGTATATTACTGTGATTATACATCCTCATTTGTAAAGAAAATGTCCCCAGTTTGCCAGGTACTTGAATTCTTTGAGCTTGAAGTCTCAGACACAGCTTTCAGTCTCTCTCCCAATTTTTGGCTTAACTCAACCTCACAGCAGAGTGAGAGACTGTGATCAACGCGGCTAGGGAGGGACAATCCCCCTTTTGGTATCAAAAAGCCATTGCTACCATTGTCACGATTGTTGTCATTATAACCAGCATTGTTATAGCTCATCATTGAAGGAGAAAATTGTGCAGAAATTGTCTAAAAGCAACTAGAGAAAGCAGTCCAATAGTTTGTCTCCATTTCTGTATTTCAAAGAAAGACATACAGATTTATGCATTCTAGTAGTTCTCTACCATCTCTGAAATTTGCAAGCAACTCCTTGGAAACTGCAAACATAGGTTTTTACTAAAATTCCTGCAGGCTTTCTCCAAAGCTATGTAACTAGAAACACTAAGAAGGAAGAGAAAATGTCTATTTTATTTTATGTACGATAATGCCCCCGGTATGTTACACCTTTCCCGTGTAAGTTATGGATAGAAGCCCACAAAAGGACCCTCAGTAGACTCACAAGGGAGAAGCACTAAGGCTCCACCACGCATGAATTCCTGCTTCTGAATCCTCAGTTTCCCCTTAGCCAGGCATTGTCCTCATGGAGGTTCTTACCTGCTGCCCCTTATGTGTAAGGTAAAAGGTAGGATGACCACTTACAGTGACCTTTGTTTATTGACAGGAACTTTGTTATTTGTGTTCAGAGTTAGGACCATATACTCCATTTTAGATAAAAAGATTCAAAAAATTATATTCCTGTTTTAATTGACTCTGAGGAGGGGTTTCCAAAAACCTTAGTATTTTAATTCACTTCCATTTAGTAACATAATTTTACAGTTTTCCAAAAAGGGAGTAATTTACTGGGAAAGGGTTCTGGAAAGAATAAGGTAGAATTTCTAAGAGAAAACAGAGAATTGATCCTCTGAAAGGAATATCTTCTCTCCTGTCATGATTCCGTTTGTAGATTTTTGCAGGAAATATATAATTCCAATCATCAAAAGATCTTGAACTTGAAGCAGAAGGTGGACCAGCTGGAAGCACAGTGCCAAGAGCCGTGCAAGGACACAGTGAAAATCCACGAAACGACCGGGAAGGGTGAGCAACAGTGTTTGGGTCAAATCCATGAAAACTAAGGAGTCTGGGTGCACTGGGACGAGTGAATGGGAATAACGGGGAAAGCGCCTGGACCTCCAACCTAAGTATTCCAATTGCCCAGACTTTTCTTGAGTAGCAAACAATAGTTTGAAAACAGTGATACGAGAAAAAAAAATTCCTTGGAGATGGATCGTTTAGGACAGGTTCAAAACTCAGTCGCGAGGTTGGTCCAGGCTTACCCAGATCTCAAAGCCTAGTAAGCACTTCCCTCTCCCCTTCCTCAGATTGTCAAGACGTTGCCAACAAAGGAGCCAAGGAGAGCGGACTGTACTTCATCAAGCCTCTGAAGGCCCAGCAGCAGTTCTTGGTCTACTGTGAAATCGAGGGAAATGGCAATGGATGGACCGTGCTGCAGAAGGTAGTGTCCTCCTCGCCGTGCGGACGTCGTCAGCGCCGCGCTGCGCCTGCCGCGTGCCGGATGCCTTTCTAGGCACCTGGCAAACCTTAACCTCGCCACAGCCCCTTGCGGAATAGATGGTGCTCTTGGGGGCGCTGCAGAGGAGGAAGCGGAGGCGGGCGAGGTTATGTAACTTACCCCAGACCCCCTAAGTAACAAGTCGTGGAGTCCCATTTGAATCCAGCCAGTCTGGTTTCAGTCTGTGCTTTGACTCAGTGAGGTGGCGGGTAAGACTAGTGTAAATTCGCGACAGCGCAAAGTCCTTCAGTGGCCAAGAAATAGAAGAGACCTATTCTCCAGGTGGATCAAGGTCTAAGCCGGCCCGTTCCACTGAGACGCGGCTCCGCCCGGAGGATGTAGCTGCAGCTCGTGCCCATACCCGGCGCCTCTGCGGATCCGGTCCCCTTCTTTTTTTCTACCTCCTGCCCCTGCTACAGTCCCTCCTCCTCCTGCAGGGGGTGCACACGGGCAGGAGCGATCACTGCCCCAGGGCTCCACGAACCAGCGTTAGCCGGCTAGAGCGCCAAAGTCCCCTAGGCTCTTGTTAAAAACCTACCACTGATTTAGAATTTACCATATGCCAGGCGGTCATTTATGCGTTTCCTTTATGTTCTCGTGTACTCCTCACCGCGACCCTAAGAAATCAGCATAGTTACTTCTATTTGACAGTTGAGGAAAAAGAGGCATTTGGTCAGAGGCTGCTGAGTTGCTGGTTGATAGAATTCTACCTTGCATGTTTTTGATAGAATGTTGATAATGTTTCCTTTATGTGAACTGATAATCCATCCTCTCCACTTGCTCATGCCCTTGTGTAATTAGAGGATTGATGGCAGTGTCGATTTCAAGAAGAACTGGATTCAGTATAAAGAAGGTTTTGGACATCTGTCTCCTACCGGCACCACGGAATTCTGGCTGGGAAATGAGAAGATTCATTTGATAAGCACACAGTCTGCAATCCCATATGTATTAAGGGTGCAACTCAAAGACTGGACTGGCAGAACCAGGTACTGTGGAGAGAAGACTTCTAACTTTTTGTGGTAGAGGTCATCTGGGCTGTTCCCTTTCTGCCTATCATCAGGCCCATGGCAAACACAGCCTGACAAAAGCAAAGAGTGTGTCCAGTAGTCACTTTTCCCAGGAATCAGATTAGTTGATGGGCAGTGCAAAGAGATATATTCTTTCTATGATGGATCTGATTCTTGTGGTATAATTTATTTACCCTGGAAACATGCAGGCTCATAGCTGATCTTTTGATAGGTACCAGAATTGGTCATAAAATTAAATTTAATCTGATCCAAATAACTATTTCAAGAGGAAGTTATCATTATTAATCCCAGTTTACAGATTAACTTTCCCAAGGTCACATTGCTGGTAAATGACAGAGGTGGGACTTGAATTCAGGTAGTTTGACCCTGGAACTCAGCCCTTATATGCCTGTCTTCATCAAAAAGTGAATTCAGCCTCTTCAGATTTCCTGTTCATTGATCACTCATTCTATCAAATCATAGGTTGGCTTGAAATTAAATCTGCTGGCTCCTTTGGTGGTCTAGAGCTCCCTCTAGGCTCAGAGATATTTGGGTACTGTAAAAATAAACAACCCTCTAGTTATGCTTATAGAATAATGACAAATATTATATCTCCAAACACATAGGATATTTTTAAACCCAGAAAGTACCATAGTCTGTAGACCTTCTTCTATGAGAATAGCTCCTATTTCCCAAGTACCAGAGAATAGGAAAGAGGTTAAATATTTTCTGGACATCTCTGTTCATTCACCAAGGCCCATTATTCCCCCTACTCCACAGAATTATGACTTCTTTCACCATGTGTCCCAGAAAGGAATCTGTCTCTGACTCCTACTCCTCACGTTTTGTGGACCACAGGGATATTTTTGTTTTTGTGATGTCCTAGCAAACTTTCCTTCCTGCCACTACCACAATGCCTTGGAAAAGATAAACCCTGTTAGGACCTCACCCCTCAAGTGATGTGAGGGGCTAATGGAGCTGTATCTCCTTGCGGTTTGGTGTATTAATTAATGGTTACTCATCATCAGATAATTACTATAATCTCTGATGCGTGTGCAATGCTAAAATTTGACTACAAGTAGAAAATAAGAAATTAGTTAAATTCATCTGTGCATTTTGATTTGATATTAGGACGAAAAAGTAAAAAACATTCAGACAGGTGAAGTTTTCAGTTTTCATTGGGATGCCTGGGAGGTAGCTAGCCCATCCCAGGTGGTGGTAATGAGCCCTCTACTGGTTCATATATCCATTCTTCATGCCAGATCCACAAAACACTTTACTGAGTGCATCTGTTTTGGCCCTAAGAAGCAAAATAACACTGCAAGCAGATGTGTCCTATGGCAGAGGGAACCTGGGGGGTTCCTGAGGAAACCTCAGTACATGATGTCCCTATCCCCTGCTTCACAGCACTGCAGACTACTCCACATTCAAGGTGGGACCAGAGACTGACAAATACCGCCTGACCTATGCCTACTTCATCAGCGGAGATGCTGGCGATGCCTTTGATGGCTACAATTTTGGTGACGATCCTAGTGACAAGTTCTTCACATCCCACAATGGCATGCAGTTCAGTACCTGGGACAATGACAATGATAAGTTTGAAGGCAACTGTGCAGAGCAGGATGGATCTGGTTGGTGGATGAATAAGTGTCATGCTGGCCACCTCAACGGAGTTTATTACCAAGGTATGGCATTCTTCCTCAGGTTCCAAACCTGTTTTATAAAAGGAAATGAATGGATGTGAAGAATGTGTAATAATGGTAAAGACTTTAGTGCTGTAGCTCTTTATTTGAAACCAGTTGAGTAATACAAAGCTTCTGCTTAAAGTGGGCCCCTCTCCAAGACTTCCGCCTACTGCAGAATATCCAGTGGTTTGTCCCTGGACCTGAAGCTATCATCACCATCAGAGTTGGGACTTTGGACTAAGTCTACCCACACCTGTGTGTGATCTAATGGAAGGACGTTCCCATACTTGTGTTTGTTAGCACATTAACCGGGCTTGGTTTCTCATGAGCCTTGTGCCAGACACAGCCAGTGAGCAGTGGGCAGGTGCAGGGAGAGATGGACTAAAGAACAGAGAAGTCCTGACAAGGGCCAAGGCTCCTGAGAGCTTGAGGAATAAGCTGCCCTGGGGGTTGCACACTCTTCCTTTAGGCTCAAGGAGGCTATGGCTTCTCTAAGGCTGGATGGTTTGGAACACTGACTTGACTTGTTGCTAAGGGATCCACTGGGACGCACAAGATAGGCCCACTCTTCTCATCTACCAGTGAGCAGCCTTACCACCTGAGGGTACAGTCATAATGAGGGACCAGCTTGGAGTCCTCGCAAAGACTGTTTAGAGTAAACTTTTGGTTTCTGGAACACTTTTTAATTGGAGAAATATACCAACCATTCAATTAGAAGATCCATAAGGCCCAGGGTTATCTCCTTATTAACCAACCTATAGTCCCTTTTAGTGTGAAACTTACAAAATTACATGAGCTCTAGTGCCCAGGGACAGAAAGTCAGTAAACCTAAGTCTCCACTTCATAGTGGAGGTGTAAACCTCCATTCCAGAACCATTGTCGGAAGCGCCTCAGAGTCCCCTCAATTAACCAGTGAAATGATGTTGTGAGGTAGCATGGAACTGCTGGCTGGATCAGGAATCTTGTGGATCCTGCTGCTCTAACCTGTCCGGGAAAGGTTGTCCACAATAACCAACTCCAGGAAGCCTAAATATAAGGGGGATGGGGTGGAGGGCTTCGAAGTTCTAGCCCTACATTAGTAGAGCTGTGACCATGAAACACAGTTTAGATGTAAGGCGTTGTTTAACAGCAGTTTATTTTAATTATAAACTGAGATTCTAGGAGTAGTTAGGGATATTTTCGGTTAGTATGTAGTGCTGTATAGTTGATATAACTGGCAGTGCACTTCATACTAATTCTCCACAGACTTTCTGAGATATGGAAATGCAAGAGCAGTGTCACATACATTTTCCCTTCGTTTTAGGTGGCACTTACTCAAAAGCGTCTACTCCTAAGGGTTATGATAATGGCATTATTTGGGCCACCTGGAAATCCCGGTGGTACTCCATGAAGGAAACCACGATGAAGATAATCCCATTCAACAGACTGAACATTGGAGAAGGCCAGCAGCACCAACTGGGAGGAGCCAAACAGGTCAGCCCAGAGCACCACGTTGAAATAGAATACGAAGACAACTAACTCCCCTGACCCCGCAGAGTGGTCACTGAAAATAACTCCTAATTCTATTGACCCACACAGAATGCCAGAAAGTTTCTAAATGTCTTCCTCTCTTCTCTTGCTGTATTTATTAATTTTACTTCTCCTTAGAGGATATTCAGTCCCAAGTATAAATTAAAACTACCTTTGGACTATATTCCCAAATTATTGAAATCTGAGTTATTTAACAATGGTTTATTTGAGAAGATAATATTTTAATGCATTTCCTAAATATATAAAAATAAAATTATTGGCTCTTTTACATTGTTAGGATCACTTGTCATTTTTTTCTTGATGTTTTAGGTAACATTTCTTTAAAATTTTAGTAAATACTAATAAAATAGAAAATTTTAGAGTTTAAAATGTTTCCCTATGTATATTACCCTTAAAGCACTCATATTTAATTCTTTTATGAAACAGAAAGAGTTACCTCTTTTTAATAAATTTTTGTTTTATTATATATTCATAGGCTGGAGACGTTTAAAAGACGGTTTCAAAAGTGATTTGCTTTTTTAAAGGACTTTATCTGAACAGAGGAATAGAATATTTTTCCTATGGGACAATGGACTTTCAAAGCCTCACTTCATTTTAAGAATAAACCAAACTCAGTTGAAAACTCCATTTAGCAGTTTTATGCCGGTGATAATTTATCTACGTGCATTTCAATAAACATTGTGTTTCTAAGACTAGATATATGGTATCTTTTATTGGCAACTGAAACCCTCATTTTTCATCAATTCTGTTATTACAGCGGGGCAGTCACCGGTAGTGCCTGAGCTCTCACTTTATGCTAAACATTGCACCTGACCCCTGGGGAACAGGGAGACACAAGGGAAACAGAAATCGTGGCTTTTGCCCTCTGGGGGACAGAAGGCATCCAGAGTGCAGGAACCCAAAGCGACATCCTGATTATGGCAGAGAAGCACAGGTCACAGTCACAAAACTAAGAGGCATGGTATTCCAAGGGCAGCCGGAGGCAGAGGACCGCTGAGGACACTCCAGGCCTGGCCCTCATAGGTGGCACTCTGGAAGGACCGATGCCACAGAGACCTTTAGGGAGCAATCTTTCCACACTCTCGCCGGTGAACGGGGAGGTGAGCAGGAGGTAGTACTATTTTTATTCGGAACCAGAGATATTTGGATTTGAGCAGCTTGAGTCCCAAAATTGCTACCTTTCTAAGGAGCCAGTAAGTCTGTGTAACTTGGCATCAGGTTGACTATGTACAGTACTATTATGAAAGCAAGATCTGGTTATTCCAAAGCCCTAAGCTTTGGCTATAGATTCTCACTGTCTCCACGGTTTCTTTCCTATTTCTCACTGCCTGCTTCTTAGGAGTTCCGATTTTACATCCTATCGAGGACATAAAGATAAAACTAAACAGCAGGTCGCCTGTTGGGTATTCTTCAAGTTCTTGTGAGGTGCTGGGAAAAGGACATGGGTTCATTGTTCACTGTACTCATTTGCTCAGGGACACGGAGCGTTCATTCAGTCAGCGGCCATCTACCAAGGGCTTTTGCTGCAGTGCCGCTGGGCTGGGTATGGAGAGCACAGTGCACCAGGTCCTCAGCATCCTCCTCTCCCCCAGCCCTGCTTTTCCCTCCTAGTTCTTGTGCTCCCCGAAGAGTCACTCGGCCTCCAGTCTCCTCAGTCTTTCCTCCCTATACACAATTATTGATCAAGTCTGTGAAGTCTACCTCCTAAGCACTTACGCTGTCACTTCCTTCTTTATGTCAGTGGCCCCCGCTCTGGTCCAGGACGAGAGCGACAGCCTCCTTCTGTTCTATTTTTCCTTGGATCCAACCATCCTTGTTTCCCCCCTCTTCAGGTTCTAAACTACAGTACTTCTAAAATCAGAATTAAACAGGGTACCCTTTGTGAATCTGTAGAATCTATGGGGTGAGCAGTGTACATAATCGCTCTGTGTGTTGGATGGACAAGACAAAGTTTATCAACAGGAAGGGCCTCCTAGCTTTTCTTTGAATACTTCTGTATGCTTTGACTTGTTACAATGAGTGTATTTTAATTTTGTAGTCAATTATAAATTCCAGAGAAAGACAGATTAACCTCAAATTCCCACTTGCTTAGTTGTAAACATCTAGTGGTGAACATCAAAAGGCTGCTGTTTTAAGAAATAAAGCATGAAAATATTTTTCACACTGAGGTGAACTTGTCTTCACAAAATGGAAACTGAAAGGATTATCTTGATACATTAATCAAATACCTACTTTTAAATTCAAATACCTACTTCTGAGTCCTTAGAGAGACAGGTCATCTTTCTTCACTGCTCCAATCAGAGATAATTCTTGCTCATCTCTTCCTTTTGCTTGCTAAGTGTATAAAAATTCATCTTCTGCAAGATGAGGAGACTAAACACAAAGCTGAGGTGCAGGGTCTCACACTTTGAAAAACCTACGAGAGAAACTTGCAAGGAGGAAATGACTGGCGTTGTAGCTCAGCGGTAGAGCACTTGCCTAACGCCTAGCGCTTGTGAGGGCCCTGGGCTCCATTTTGAGCACAACAAGAAACAGAAGCAGACCTGAAATCCCAGCACTCCAAAGCGAAACGGAAGGATCATAATTGGATCATAACTGGAGCCCCACTTGGGCAACATGGAGACTTGGCAAGAAACTGTCTCAAAATAAATCAGAAGAGAAAAACGAGTGCTAGGGATACAACTCAGTGTGAAGGCCCTAGGTCCAATCCCCAGTACTAAGTTAAAAAAAAAAAAAAAGGTAAGGTGAGTTCTGGTGCTAGAACTTCAAGTCATACTGCTATAGGGCAGTGCTCTTAAATCAATGGATGGGGATAATTACTTATTAGCTAAATATCAACTTCAGAAATGTTCAAAAAGTTGACTTCTAAATTGCTGTAATTTTAAAAATTGGCTTTTGAAATGTTGTAGCATTTTCCAATTCTTCTTAAGTTTAATAGCGCTTCTTTAACGGCCACACTTCAGATGTGTGGTCAGGAAGCAGAAAGGAAGAATTGTAAGTCTAGACAGCATGTTTAGATCTTTTCAGGATCTTCCACTCTTTCACTCTGACTCTGACGGGTTATAAAGTAGCCAAGGGATGTTTACTAGACACATCTGGTTTATTTGATGATAAGGGT
This sequence comes from Cuniculus paca, assembly GCA_004365215.1. Taxonomy (NCBI): domain Eukaryota; kingdom Metazoa; phylum Chordata; class Mammalia; order Rodentia; family Cuniculidae; genus Cuniculus; species Cuniculus paca. Next base: position 10,181 of record RJWT010004799.1, read on the forward strand.
GAAAACCAAAGTACACATTTAACCCTGGGGAAAACATGTCTGTCTGATGATTTCTTATCAGTTTACCATAGCTGAGAACAAGTGAGCGGAAAAATGTTTAAAATAGTAATATGAGTCAAAGCACATTAAAAATACATTGGTCAAAGAGACTTGGGGTGGAGAAAAGACTATTAAATTGCATTACTTCTTCAGTGTGTGCATGCGTGTGTGTGTGCAGAAGACAAGCTAATCATACTGAAACACCATTCTCATGGATCTATGCTGAGTCAGTCTCTGTCTCTGTGTCTCTGTCTCTGCCTCTGTCTCTGTCTGTCTCATACTGGGAATGAAACCCAGGGCCTTCACACTGACCTACACCACTAACCTTTTTTATTTTTTACTTTGAGACTAGTTCTTGCTGAGTCAATAAATTACTCTGACCATGTTTGAACTTTTGACCCTCTTGATCCTCCTCCTTCAGCTTTCCAGAGTGCTGATGATATGCATGCATTGCCACGTCCAGCCTGAATCTGTCTCTTAATTGCTTGATTGATTCTCATTCATTTACATTTCCCTTCTGTTATGGCCTTCCCACTCTCCCCTTAAAAACCATCCTAATAAATTTAAGATGTATTTCTTTATTTCCTTGCATTTTTGCTCACCATGCATTTGTGTGTATGTACATTTTTAGATCACAGAAGTAGCATTGAGCTATGTATCTCAGTGTTAGAATGAATGGCTCTGAGTTCAGTTAGTGGTCCGAATTCAGTGCATAAAAGTAAAAGTTATCATGTAGAAACTTTCTTTGGTGTTACATTTGTTCTGATTGTATTTATTAAAATGTAATTTTTTATCTTTTGAATGTAATAATAAAATTGAGCCTAAATTTTGCATAGCCTTTTTTGCCATTGCTTGAGTAATTATTCTTATTGCATTTTATGAAAGAATAGGTCTGTGAGTGAATAAAATGTTTAATAAAATTGGTCCTTTGCATAAATGCTTTGAGAATAACCGCTAAAGTTTTCACTTACTTCTTTTGTTGTTCTAGGGCCTTTAACATACAAGTGCTCAAGGGCTCTACTACTGAGGCACACGACCACCCCACTTGTCTTCTTATTCAACACAGTTTTCGATTTTTCCCTTTAATTGCATCTTACTATTTGTCACTATACTGCATCTGCATTTCATATTTTAGGACCTGTGGCTTTCATGTTCTCCGTCGCAGCCACCCTGTGGAGAGCTGGCCCCTTGGTTACTTTTCACAGCGTGTCTCTCACAGTGGCAGTGGCCAAACTCCTGATGCTGGTCTCCCTGCCAACAAAAATGAACTTTTCAATAATCAAGAGGCAGTGCCGTGGACCAGTGGCTCTTGTGTCTGAAAAGTAAACACGTGTTGTGACCTTAACATTTTTACTTGTTTTTCAAAAAATTTTTATTAATGTATTTTTGTGAATATAATGCCCACATTCATCATGTCCTTGTGGAGAACTGATACATATACGTACTACATCTTGATCCTTTTTACTTACCTTCCCCTCCTCTCCCTGCATCTTCCTCCATCCTTAGGTCCCCTTAGGGTTTCTCCTATATGAGAAACCTAAAGTATAAATAATTTAAAGAGCAAAATGAAACAAAAATGATACAAGATAGAGAGATTTTGTGGAAATGGGAAGAGAACAGCATTGTGCATTTAAACTCTATCTGCAACTTGAGTGTTTTATAATTTCCCTCATTTTCCTTTGAGTCCAAGGGTGATACAGTGAATGTTATTTATTTTCCAAGCTTATGATTTTTTAAAAAATGGTTTAAGTTAGTATCTAAATATATTACATTATGGTTAGAAAACATAGCTTTGATGATAAGGATTCTTACAAAGGAGAGGTTTTGGAAGTATTTTGGAACAATTATCACAAAATTAATTTACTCCATAAAAGTATGCATAGATCGCAATCATTCCAAAAATGGTCGATACACAGCAACAAACCAAAGATAGAAAAATAGTTATTTTCCTATGAGCATGAACTTTGGCCCAAATGGTGCTGTCCGCCCATCGTTAGCACCCATCCTGGGTCTGACTGTCAGAACCAGAACTCTGCTTGCTGGCAGCTCAGAAGGTTCCATTGGGAGAGCGGACAAGGCTTCAAACTGTTGCTCACTTCCGTTTCACTGGGAAATACCTGAAGGCAGAAAAACTGCAGCAAACTCAGGATCGCGAAGCTTTATCAGCTCTACAACTGGGTCAAAAATGTGTTTCCCAGATCCAGACTCCAGACTTCTCAGTCCTGGCAGCAATTTTCCAGCTCCACACCCACATTTTCTTTTACTTGAGAAGCATGAAGTAACCCCAGGCAGCTGGAGAGAACTTGCCCTAAATTTCTCTGTTGGTTCTCCCTAAATAAACAGAACAGGGCAGATTCCGCTCTATGATGAAAGTGGCTTCTTACAAATTCTCAGGGACAAATAGTTAAAATGTGACTAAACAATTAAAAAAAAGATAAAGTTAACATTGAAGAGACCTTGGACTGGAAATGTTTTCCCTCATAATTTACTTTCCTCACACCACAAAGCCATGGCAAGGGTCAAGTAAGATAAGATAGGAAATGCTCCAGATACAAGAAAATAAAAAAGAAAATCAAGGGTTTTTTTTGTGTGGCATTTGAACCTAACATTAGCTAGGTTTTTAAATATAATTTCAAAATTTCATATTTTTTGCTTTTATTTTTTAATGCAATTTTAACTTTCTGTTTAAAGAAAGGTGTACTACATATGTATTCCCTATACCATCACCCAGTTTTCTTTAATGTGAGCATCTTTCATCACTATGGCACATTTGTCAAAGCTAAGAATAAATTCCAGTGCCTGACTCTAGCCTAACTTCATGCTTTCTTCATACTTCCTCCAGTTTTACACTAATGTGCCTTTTTTGTTGAAGAATTCCATCCAGGATACCATGTCACATTAGTTGTCACATGTCTTTGGTCGTATTTGTTCTTCAGCTTTTAGTTGTTTCTTGTTTTTTCTGCCCATGACAAAGTAGAGGAGTATATTCTGGCACGCTTGTTGGGAATGTTGTAAAATATTTTTATAGGCAGTGGAGTTAGATAGAAATTTTAGTATACAGTCAGAGAGGGACTTGGACTTCAAGGAGTTAGCACAAAATAGAGAGACAACAGAATTGTGGCTGGAGGCGCATCTGAAAGTCAGGTCTCACGGCGAAGAAGAGAAACAGTAGCAAGATCTGTGTGTCTCACTGGGGATAAACAGAACCTTAATATTAAGCTGTAATCAGCACCCCTGGCTCAGTGAGTACAGATAGGCATCAGACACATAGGTGAGTGACCAGAACACCTGGACCCACTGCCCTTCCTTTCCCAAAATGTCTTTGTTCTTCCCATATAACTTTGTCACATGGCTCATTTCCCTACTGGCTCAATAAATTCTCCACTGGATCGATAAATCTAGAGAAAGCACATTAAATGTAAGCTAAATTAATCCTGAAATATGACTATTTAATTGTTTTTTCTAACTTCTTAGTGGGAGCTTGTCTGAATGTGCTTGAATAAAGGACGATCAAATTTAACCTAAGTGCAAAAAAGAATTAATATGTTATTGGAACATGATAGATCTTAATTCCAAAAATGCATGTAGAATTATTCATGTAAATGGTCCTTAATCTGGGGCCAGTTTCCATTTTAAGAAATTAGTGAATTTTTTTCCTGAACAAGAAGATTAAAGGGAAATACTGTATAAGAGAATCTAGCAAAAAAAAAAAAAACAGAAAGCTGTACTATTCTCTACTTAAGTGTAGTTCAGAATCATATCTGTGTATAGAAATTCTTATGTTCTCTGCAGCTGTGACTTCCAGGAAAGGTATCTGAAATTTGGAGAATAAATGTCACATTAGTCACTCTTACATGGATTATCTCCTCATTGACCTTTCACAGTAAATAGCTAGGCAAAAATAAATTTTTGCAAACCCCTTGGAATGCATGAGACAGGTGGAGCAAATATCATGCACAAAGTAAGTGACCTTGTTGATGCTTTCCCGTGAGGCCATTCACTTGTGAAGCCTGAAGTGGGGCCCTGCAAGGAAATCTCCACAATTTTTAAAATATTGGCACTTTGAAATTTAGAAAATAGTTTTGGACTTTCCACATATGGATTCAGTAATGTTTTACACAAAGTATTTCCTCTCGAAGTACCATTATCTTCTTGTCATTAAGACAATAGTAAATGTACAGATTCATGTAGATTTTTATGACGGGAGACACAATGAGTAAATTTTTAGATGCATCTTACATTTCGAGACCTGAATTAAATCTGACATTTACAGCAATGTTTTACACAAAATGTAACCCAAAGCATATAAAAATGATGCATCAGTCTCTGCTCTGGGCTCTGAGGGTACTCAGAACGTATCTAACATAACTTTTTTGTATGTTTTATGTTAAACTACTTAAAATTACAGCTACTCACCGTTTTGAATTCCAAAATAGACAGTTTCATATTGTTTTAACCAAATTCCTAGTTGCGTGTTTATTTGACTTGCTCACAAATTTTAAGCCACTTAAGGTAAGAGATTACACTTTTTGTCTTTCTACCTGGAACGTAGGGTACAAGACTGAACCAATAATATACACACAACAGATGATCCTTACATTTAAACTAATAAATAAATGAATGCCCTCCTCTCAAAAATTGATACACTTAAAATAAATTGGGAAAAAAAATGAAATGTTTCCTACTTTCACGTGCAATAGTCCAGGGAAGAACAAATATAGCATTTGAAAGAAAGCTATTGTTCTGATTTTTTGTTTTAGTTTGTATTTTTAAGTTGTATTTACACAATGGCAAACATCTAGATGATTGGTTACACATTTTGTGTGATGAGTAGATATAGATTAAGACTGAACCATAACTATAGCTACATACTTTTTATTATTTCTCTATACTTTATATACCACATAAATAAAAACTCAATTCTTCCAGATGCTATGAAATGACAAATGAGTGAATTCCTGTATTCCTATATTTATAATTGATGAAATAGTTTATCAATTTCAAAAGGATAAGTAACTAAACTTCTCTCAGTAGAGCTAAGGAAAATAGCATAATCTTTTCTAGGGAAAATGCAATAGCAAGTTATAATTTAAGTCACTGAAAATTTCTTAAAAATTTTCCACTATTTTGCTCCTGAAAACACACTCTTATTGTCTCATGATTTTTAAAATGATACTTATATGATTTGCTGGCTATTAATCTGCATGGATTTCTACCTAAGCAAAACCTGCTGCCCACAACTTACAAGACAGCATGTTCATTGGGTGGGGTGCCCAGCCTGATGTCAACCATCGGGGCCAGACCAAGAGTGTCCACCAAAGTTCAGAGTGAGGAATTTAAACATGAGAGAAAACAAGTCATCTTTGTATTATGGCACATTGGGACATTTAGGAACCATAAAAGGTTTTATTTCTAGGGGTTCTACTGTGTATTCCAACATTTGCTATACAACATTTATATAAGCTTCATAATTTTATATAATCCAAGGACCCTGCGAAATCAATATTGGCGTTCCATTTTGCAAAGAAGTAAGCCAGCCTGCAGAATTTAAGTAGCTCGACTGTATTACTTAGCTGGAGTCTTGCTCTCCTTCTCTGTGAAGCCAGTTACCCAGACGCCATCCTGCACCACTGCACCATCAAGGAGTGACAAAGGACGCGGAGAAAGACAGAGCAGGGCTAAGGAGTAATGTGTGGCACTGGCTGTTCCCGGCGACAGGTTGTCTCTCTGTGGAGGTGCTCCTGGAGCAGAGGCGTAGGTGAACTGAGGGGTACGGAGCCTTGAAGGAACCCTGGCGCACTAAGGAGGAAACCCTGTGGCGGCCTCCACGCAGTGCCTGGACAGGACACTGGAGGTGTGACTTTCGCTCAGATTGTTTTCTGCTGATTTACTTTCATTGAAGCTGTGTTCCATCAATTTGTTTGAAGTCTCCCAGGTTACTCTCTGCGAACTTCTTTGCTACATCCTGTTCATTTCCCCTTGGGGATTTCCTGTGGACCTAAGGGACCACCTGAGGTCCAGCCTGGCCTTGCTGTGCTTTCCTAGTGTTTGTTTGGAAGAGCAGTTGTCAGTGTGATTGGAATCCAGGTTTCCATGGAACCCAGATGTGGCCCTAGGACTCCCTCTGAGCTCTGTAGCTGTCTTTAGAAATCCCTGCTACCATTGCCTCAGAAATTCCAGAAGGCTGACAAGATTAGGAGGTCACTGCCCTGCCCCACCACCTGGATCCATTTCTAAGTCTTCTTGTACCCATAGCAGGTCAAATTTGCAACAGTGGAACACACGAATGAATGTTTTTCAGCTCAGTATGGACCCCACTCCTTCTGGAGAGACAATAAACACAAGGAAGCATGCCAATTTTCAAGCTTTTGATCCAGCAGAGGAAATGAACAATAGTCCCACAGTGATAGAATCCACCACTAAGAGAGTCCAGGGAAGTAAACCTGGAAGAGCAAGTGATTGCTTTTACTTGAAGAGATTGAATCAGGTACTCAGTGAAAGGTCTAGCAAAGTGTTCAGTACTTAAATGCCCTGTGAATATTAGCTATGAGTATCAATATGGGTTTCACATAAGAAGAAAAATTGAAACGAAGCTAGGACTGATGGCCAGATAAATTACAGGATTCCCTATTAAATCTGAATTTCAGATACATGATATCAACAATAACTTAGTATCAGCACATGTGAACTATTATATAAGATATACTTACACCAAAACACAGTGTTTGCATCTCTAAAATTCAAATTTAACTAGATGTCTTGTGTTTTCATTCACTAAATTTGGCAAATCAGTCTATTGTTTTTAGTTTTATTCACATTTATCAGATTTTGTTTACTGAAGTATAAACAACAACAACAACAATTGGCCAAGTGTGGTGGTGCACATCTGTGATCCTAACATTCTGTGAGGTTGAGACAGGAAGATTACAAGCTTGAGTCCACCTAGGGAAACTTAGTGAGCCCTGTCTCAAAAATAAGAGGTTTTTAAAGGGGCTGAGGATGTAGTTTACTGTCAAGCTAATGGGTTCAGTCTCTAGTATCACCAAAAATTGTGTGTATTTAAGGTGTTTAACATGTTTTGAAATGCATATACATTGTGAAATTTTAACAAGAGTTAGTTAACCAGCAGTTAAGATTTAATTAGGCAGTAAGGACTGCAGCCTCAAAGTGGAGTTGGAAAACCCAAACTTGTGACCCTCTGAAGATTGTGCTAAAACATCTGACAGGTGTCCTTCAGCTGTCTGGACTTCCCCATCCCATGATCAGGCAGGTCATTGGCTCAAGGGCACATGGACCCTTCAAGGACACTGTGTGAACATGGCATAGATTGGACCCTAAAAAGTATGTAGTCTTCCATAGGATAGAGATTATATTGCTCATACAATGGCCTGAGCTCACTTCTAAATCCCTTAAAAATTCCTAGATGAAGAGCCCTCATAGGTGTCTTACACAGAACTCTCTCCCAGTTAGCGAGAGCTTTACTTCCTTGCCTTTATATCTTTTACATTTTTGCCTTTATGTCTTCTAAATAAACATGCTTGTACTCTACCTCCTCCATCTGCAGTTTTATTCTTTGTTACCATGGGACAGCATCCTGGAAGTCTTGCAACAAAATGATTACTACTAATTAGCATATACAGAGTCCACCAAAATAATGTACACACACTTTAGCTGTACTAAAAGATGTCTAGAAGCTCATGGCCACAACTTTGAGCAGATGCCAACGTAACTTGTATTAATCTCATGATATCTCAATAAATTTAGTATTAAAATATTTATGTAAGTTTTTCTTTTCATGATGTATACAGTTTTTGGTGATTTGTATATATCACAGCATGTCATTTTTTAAATATATACATCTATTATTTTTTACAGTGATAAAATTTAAAATCTACCCTCTTAGGAGATTTCAAGTATGAAATTCAGTACTGCTAACTGTAGTTACCATGCTGCACATCAGAGCTCTGATTTATTTGTCTTTTATAACCACACCCTTCAGTCACTGTGTCTCCATTCTCCCATCCACCTTCTCCCCACAGTTCCCCACTTTCCTTCTGTGAATTTAACTATTTTAGATTCTGTATATAAGTGAAATTATGTAGCATTTATCCTATGTTTGGTTTATTGCATTTACCATAATGTCTGCAGGCTAATCTATGTGGCCACAAATGGCAGAATTTTATATTTTATTAGACTAAATAAATTCCATTGCGTGTCTATATTTTCTTTATCTCCTTATCCGTTAAGAAACATTCCGGCTACTTCCACATCTTGACTATTGTGAGTAATGCTTCATGGGAGTGTAAATGTCTCCTCAAGATCCTGATTTCATTTTTGGGGGAATATACATGAAAATGGAGTTGCTGGGTCGGATGGCCATTCCACTGAGTCAATGAGAAGTTTGATACAGAGATGCATAGCAAGGAAAGTAAATCAGCATATCCAAAGGCACAGAAAGAGGAAAGAAACAGTACTTTGCATGGTACTTTTAACTCTCCGATAATTGTTACCAGTTACTGTGTACTTGCCACCGTGGCAATTACCACTCTGAGGACTTTACAAGGATCACTCATTTATTTTTCATAAAAATGTATGTGTAGGTTATCATCATCCCCATTTTAAAAATGAGCCATTTAAGGCAGACAGAGATAAAGCGACTCTCCGACAGCTTTGCAATTGTGCAGGTAGGATCATGAAGCTATGGTGTTTGATTTCAGGCTGATGTCTTAAGCATTTTGGGTAGACAAAGATTTTTAGTATAAGGCTATAGAAGGCCTTCAGGACCAGCTTGTTCACAAAATTGCATTTTGAAAGTCGGATCACCCAATCTTGCTTCTTTCCTAAGGCAAAATGTCACTTGCTGAAATCTCTACTTTATGTGGCTACAGCTGGACTGCTTCAGCCACCCATGCACTCCTTTGGCTGTGGAAGTATCAGTGTGTTCTCTTGTGTTTCCCTTTGCATTTTCAATCATCCTGTTCCAGGAATGTGGGTTCTTCCCCTAACTGCTGGCCAGAGAATCCAATGGTACCATCTGTAATGACTTCTCGGAAGCAAACAAGCTGAGGAAAATTGAGCAAGAATTTCTGGGATACCAACATGATGGCAGGAGCAAAAGATTGTAGAGTGAGCTTTGAGTGTACAAACAGGACAAAAGTAATGATTGACCAGCCAAGTCTTCTGCAGATTTAAAAGGGGTGGGAGCCGCGGGTGGAGGCATTGGGTTCTTTCAGCTGGCGTGCTCCTCAGGAGCCAGCCCCAGTCTCGGAAAAGATGCTTTCTGTGAGGATCCTCTGTCTGGTTCTGAGCGTGATCAGCGCACAACAGGTATGGTACCTTTTGCTTTCTCTTCTCACTTTCTATCTGATTATTCCACAATGAGCCTGGAGGTCTGAATCTACCAGTTCAGTGCTTGAAACCCTAGGCTTTCTGAGCTCCAGGCATGCAGGTGACGCATCAGATGGGTTTGACAGGAGCGCAGGGTAATGTGAGCCCAAGAGGTAGAACTTTGAGAGACCAAGGAATGCAAATTCTCAGGGGAAACATGGACATCTGTCTTCCGGTACTGCAACGTTGCTGTTATTTATTATTTATCTATTCATTTATTTTTGTGGTACTGAGAATGGAACCCAGGGCCAGATGCCTGGTAAACAAGCATCCTACCACAGAGCCACACCCCTACTCTGTTATTTGTTTTTATTTTTAGTTTTTAAAAGATAAACATATGTTGCTATCTTTGTTCTTATAAAATCTTGAGGCTTTCTGCTAGTTAACAGAATAAAACGTTTTACAAAATGATCTTTCCCTCTGATTTTTAATTTTTTTGCTACTTGTTCAAAATGATCAGTTTTAGTACAACTTGTCTAAGAGGCTATTTTGTTGTTTATTTCAAGACCAAAAGGAAAAAAGCAAATGAGTTGCTTTTGGAAACATACAGCAAAACCAGAAATTAGTTGATAGTAAAGTACACTTTTTGGAAATATGTCTTTCTTTTAAAGTAGCTTCTAAATATTGCTTCAACATCTAAAATTGAGCTCTAGAGACTGATATAAAAATGAAATTTCATTCAACAAGATTTCTGAAATACTCTAACTTTATACAAATATGACATATGTCCAAGAAACTCAGTTGCCTTCCAGTTAGTTACCCATGATATATATGTAGTATTTCAATTTATTTCCTGTGCCATTACTAATAAATCCTAATATCAAATGGTAAAGACTTAATTCTCTCCCTATAGGAAAATACTAATACTAACATTTTTGGGAGAAAGAGAAACTAAAGTCATTTGTTAAAGAGATATTTTGGATAATGCACAGGTTTCATTCATTTATCCTGTCTTCCTTATTGTTTAAATATTCATTTTTTGCCCATTTTCATTGTTGTAACATTTTATTCTGAAATATGTTTTAAGTTTATTATTATATTGCTTAGACAGAATGATTGTATTTGTTCCTTTCAAGAAACTGTTCTGGGTCCCTTGAATTAGTATTATTTTTACCTGAATTTTTTTTTAAATGAGACTGCAAATGTTAATTAATTTTAATGTTTAAGAATAAACTACCCCAAATTAAAGTAGTCACAATAAAATTCTTATGAGTTGATGATACAGAATAAAAATAGTGAAAACCTAAAAGATATTTTCATTTAGTAGGACATGAGTTCTTGTTGGAAAAAAAATTTTTTGTATGTTATTACATTTGGTTCGCAATAGAAAAATTTTAACTCTGTACATTTCTAATGATAAGGTGCTTCAAAAAATTGCCCGTTGCTATTATTTTTACTTTCAGTTGAGTATTTTGCTTTTCAAATGAAAAGAAGTTATTGTATCAATGAGTAACCTAAAAAGCATTTCCAAATCTCAATTGGCCATGTTCGTGTCCTTAATAAACGCTTGCCTGAAGTTTGGACCCATCCCGAAGGGGAGAGAGGAGGCTTTCAGGAGAAAGGGACAGTAAGTTACAGCAGCGTAGGCCGTAGGCCTCTGCACACTGAACCAGGAGTTACAGGGAAAGAACCCTTCCAAGTGTTCAGTTACCTTTCCATCTGCACTCATTAGTTAAAACAAAAACGTGAAATTTAAGTAATTTCATTGGTTCAAATCATATTCCTTTTATCATAAGCCTATGAAACTATTGATGCTGATCAGATGCTTACTTAGTGTCAAACACACTTAAAAATGTGTGTACTTTATGTCTGTTAGTCCTAAGTTCATATGGTGGGATTAGGGCTTTCATTGAAGGTAAAATGTTCGAAACTTCTGGGGCCTGATGCTGTCCTTGTAATCTCTGCAGGAGGGCCGTTTCTTTCTTGGGACTTAGGCCGTACAGTGTCTCCTCTTTTGGTTAACTTATTGACTCTGCTCTTGTGTGTGTGTGTGTGTGTGTGTGTGTGTGTGTGTCTTTAAGGTCACGGATACCAAGACAGACTTTATAGCAGAAGGAGGAGGAGTGCGTGGCCCAAGACTCGTGGAGAGAACGCAGTCTGCCTGCAAAGAAAGTGACTGGCCCTTCTGTTCTGATGAAGACTGGGTAGGTGGGGTGTGGGGAGCAGGAGAGTCCTCCCTAAGGACTTCAGTCAGCCTCACAGGATGACCCTAGAAAACTTCCCCAGTAAGGAAAAAACTAATAATGATCTAGCTCCTTGCTTGCTATAATAAAGACAACAAATGTGAAGGAACCTAGTCCCCAGAGCTCTGCTCGCTTCTGTCCCCAACTCTGCATCATTAACAGGATGAGCAAGAAGTAGGAACCTGGGTACTCTGATCTCAGCTTCCATGGGGTCTAATTTGTGGTTGAATGAATCACAATTCCAAAATTTCTGTATGACCCTTAAGTAGTCCTCCTAGCTATTTTTAAACCGATAGATGATCAGAAGAAATGGGATAGGAAAGCAGTGGAAACCTGGAATATTGTTTTGGATCTAAGAGGTAGATCTCAGCATAATTTCTCCTCTTCTTTTTAGGGAAACAAATGCCCTTCTGGATGCAGGATGAAAGGATTGATTGATGAAGTCAATCAAGATTTTACAAACAGAATAAATAAGCTGAAAAACTCACTATTTAATTATCAAAAGAACAGTAAAGATTCTTATACATACAGGAATATAATGGAGATTTTGAGAGGGGACTTTGCCACAGCCAATAGTAAGTATTAAACAGTAGAGTTTTGATTTATAGCGAAAACAACAGCACAAATCCTGAATAATGATGCCTACTTATAGCTATTGTGACTTATTCCAAAATACTTAGTGTAGAAACACATGTCACCATGATATTCTTGAATTTTAAGGAAAGTTTTTTTTTATCATGTTCATAAAGCAGGAGAGTTAGTTCAGACTATTTAAATTAACAAAATAACTCAGATTTTCGGATGGAAGACAAGAATCTAAGTATGTTCCCTTCGAAAGTAGATACTGAAAATAAGATGGGCCAGAACATTTGAGCAGATATTTTTATTGCAATAACTCAGAAGTCAAGGGACTTGCTCATCAGCCACAAATCTGGGAGCCTAACTCTCAGACTCCACTGAGCTGATGCATAAACTTGAAGTGTTTTGTTTTGTTTTGTTTTGTTTTGTTTTGTTTTAATATAAAGCTTTCTCGCTCTGTCTTTCTCAGAGGACTCTCTTCAGGGCAAGGAAATACTGCATTTACTCTGGACTTGCACAATCAGACCAGGGAATTCCCAGTTCCTGAAGCCATGCTTTGTTTCATTCTATCTTAAGGATACACTTGACTATTGTAGTGCCAGTGATATAATATCACCTGGCAAGTGAGTGACCCTGGTGACTCCATGAAAGTTTGGAAAAAACCTCAAATCTGCTAGTGGAAATCATAGTGTGTGTGTATATATATATTATAGTCAAATCTCTTGACTGAAGACATGATAAAATAATTAGAATGTGCTCAAACTAGTTATTTTATCTCCTTATCATCCTTTTAAATTTCCAAAGAAATTTCTTTTATATTCATTTGCATTACTAATGACTGCTAGAGCATTATAACTGACAGCCATGGATGTTTGGAGAACATAACATTGTCCAAAAGCAAAATGCTTAAAAGTTTGAAACTCACAGATTAAATGTCTGGAAAACGCACTGTAACCCAAATAAAATGTGGGAAAACTTGTAAGAACATTTCTTTTGGGGGTGGGTTGGGTATTACAAATCACTCAGCAGCTGCTTCAATGTCTGTATTGTCTCCTGCAGACCATGATAACACATACAACCAAGCGTCAGAAGATCTGAGAAGCAGAATTGAGCTTCTGAGGCGCAAAGTCATTGAGAAAGCGCAGCAAATCCAGCTTCTGCAGAACAACGTCAGGGCCCAGCTGATAGACATGAAACGCCTGGAGGTATGCAAGCCCACGGCTAGGACACCCCATTTCTTTGTTTTTGAATAGTAGGGAAAAGGAAGGCAATAACCAGGCCCAGAGTCTCTAGCAGAGAAAACTGCTACCTCAATTATCTACTGAAAAGTAGGAATGACCTACCTCACTCTACAAATGAAGAAAAAAAGTTGAGAGATATTACATAAAATTTTCAAGGGTCTCTAAATAGTAAATTTCAAAAGCAAAAAGCCCAGCCTTATCTGGGTTCCAAAGCCCATAACATCACAGGCCTAAGACCTCAGCCTCAGCCTCAGATTCATCAAGGATCCCTTAATTAATGCTTCCTTTCAGAGGAAATAACAGCTTATTCTTGAGCCATTCTAAGTCTAAGATGAATCTAAATACTTCACATCCCGGCCTTATTCCTCAGAGGATATTCTGCAAATGGAGAGCAGAATCAATGGGTAGGACTGGAAGCCAGACATGAAACCAGCTCCAAAAAGTAAATTAACTGCCGGGAACTCAACATGCATGGTTTCTTTCTTTTTCTCTACCTTTTCTCTTTCTCTCCTTAGGTGGACATTGATATTAAGATTCGATCTTGCAAGGGGTCCTGCAGCAGGGCCTTGTCTCGTGAGGTGAATCTGAGGGACTACGAAGAGCAACAGAAGCAGCTTGAACAGGTCATCGCCAAACAGTTACTCCCCTCCCGAGACGTGCAGTTCTTACCACGGCTAAAAGTGAAACCGGTGCCGGATTTGGTTCCTCCGCAATTCAAGAGCCAGCTGCAGAAGGCCCCTGTGGAGTGGAAGGCCTTGATGGAGATGCAGCAGATGAGAATGGAGTTAGAGAGGCCTGGGGGAGAGGGCAGCACCCGAGGAGACTCTGCATCTTATGGAACAGGATCAGAGACTGAAAGTCCCAGGAAACCTGTACCCGGTGCTGCTGGACACAGGACTCCTGGGAGCTCCGGACCTGGAAGTGATGGAAATCGGAGCCCAGGAAGCTCTCCGTCTGGTGGCACTGGGCACTGGGGTCCTGGGGGCTCTGTGCCTACTTACACCGGAAGTAGGAACACAGCAAGCTCTGCGTCTGGAGGTTTTAAACCAGACAGCTCGAGCTATGGCGGCACCAGGCCTGCCAACCCAGACTGGGGTGATTTTGAAGAAGTGTCAGGGAGTGTAAGCTCAGGAACGAGGAAGGAGTACCACACAGATAAGCTGGTCACTTCTAAAGGAGATAAGGAGCTCCTGATCGGGAAGGAGAAAGTCACCTCTGCCTCTACCGGCACAACCACTACCCGTCATTCGTGCTCTAAAACCGTCACTAAGACCGTTATTGGTCCTGACGGCCGCAAACAGGTGACAAAAGAAGTGGTGAACTCTGAAGATCCCGCCGACTGTGCAGGCGGCGCAGACTTAGACATGCTGCATGGTTTTAGTGCCCACGGCAGCCTCGATGAATTCGCCAAGACGCACCCTGGAGCCGCAGCTTTCTTTGACACATCTTCCGGTGGAAAAGTGACGTCATTCTCACACTTACCGTCCACTTCCTTCAAGGAGTACAGCAGTAAGACCCAGTCTATGGGCACAGACTCGGGCTTCTTCCCTGGGGACACTGGCTCGCATAGCTTTGGGGCACCCGAGTACTCCGCCAGCGGGAGTACGAGCCACAGAAAACAAGTAGTGAGTAGCAGCGCATCTTTTGGTAAAGGAGGCGCCACATTTGAAAGCAAGAGCTTGAAAATGTCAGACCAGGCTGGAGGTGAAGAAGATTATGATGACGAAGGAGTTGACCACAGCATCAAGACAGGCTATGTTAAAGCTCGTCTTTCTAGAGGTATCCGCACTTCCCCTTTGGAGGAGCCTTCCCCGGCCCTCTAACATTAAGCTAGTTATTCCTTAAAAGTGCTCCCCAAAGCATCTTGCTCTTCTTTCCTAACCCTCTAGTGCACTTTATTGAAATTACACTTTTTTTTTGGTCTGTTTTTCATGCTAGACTGTAAGTTCCACTGGGGCAGGGACTCTTGTCTTTTGCGAATCTCTGTATTGCTAACAGTGCCGAGTGTCATCACTCAATAAAAACATGTTAAATGAATGAATGAATCCTTCTGAAACTCGGTTTTTAGTTTCCTTGACCAAACTCTTCCACTCTTCAAACTACGTGCTATTGGGATTGTCACACAGTTAACTAATCGTATTTTCAGTGTGTATCTCAGTTGACATTTAGATCCAGCTAAAAAATAAGGTGTATTAGTATTAATTGAAGCTTCACTAATTTTGATAGTTACTTGCTTTCAGAATGTACAAGTAAAATTCCAAATCCATTTGAGGAAAATTTGCATTTTGTAGATGTAACTGTCCCTCATGTGCACAAAATTATGTCCCAGTGAAGGTGCACCCTTTTCTCATGAGTAGAAGGAAGGTAGGAAAGAAGGAAGGGAGGCAGGAAAGCAGTATTTGCCTTTTTAAATCTGGGCCATGCCTAGCTTTGTAAAGCTAAATGAGAGTAACTTCCTCCAACCAGCTTAATTTTTTTTTTAGACTGTCATGATGTCCTCCAAACACATCCTTCAGGCGCCCAGAGTGGCATTTTCAATATCAAGCCACCAGGATCCAGTAAGATTTTTTCTGTTTATTGCGATCAAGAGACCAGTTTTGGAGGATGGCTTTTGATCCAGCAAAGAATGGATGGATCTCTGAATTTTAACCGGACCTGGCAAGACTACAAGAGAGGTTTCGGCAGCCTGAATGACCAGGGAGAAGGAGAATTCTGGCTAGGCAATGACTACCTTCACTTGCTCACGCGGAAGGGCTCGGTCCTCAGGGTTGAGCTAGAGGACTGGACTGGGAAGGGGGCGGTTGCAGAGTATCACTTGTGGGTGGGCTCTGAGGCCGAAGGCTATGCCCTGAAAGTCTCCTCCTACCAGGGCAGTGCTGGCGATGCCCTGATCGAGGGCTCTGCCGAGGAGGGGGCAGAGTACACGTCTCACAATGGCATGCAGTTCAGTACCTTTGACAAAGATGCAGACCAATGGGAAGAGAACTGTGCTGAAATCTATGGAGGAGGTTGGTGGTACAACAACTGCCAGGCAGCCAACCTCAATGGCATCTACTACCCCGGGGGCACCTATGACCCCAGGGAAAACAGCCCTTATGAGGTTGAGAATGGGGTGGTCTGGGGGCCCTTCAAAGGAACAGACTATTCCCTCAGGGTTGTCCGCATGAAAATAAGGCCAATGGTAACCTAAGGGGCGAGGCAGTGGGAGGGAGAGATTCTGTTTCCATCCTTTAGCAAAATGGAGAGAAAATGAAGCTATGATAGTCAAGATTCTTTATAACCTATGGAAAAGTTGCCAGGTGCTATTTTATTATTCTTTGTACTGTAGCTAAATGGAGCTGAGATATATCAGTGCTTTGAAAAATAAAGTATATGAGCATTTTTTATCTTTAAAAAGCTCTGTGGGTTTTAAAAGTTTTGTAAAGATAAGGCAAAGGACATGCATTGCATCATGAGGAGGGAGTCGGGCGAGAGGAGCTTCTCTCTGCAGTCCTGAGGGGTGTTGCTTCCCGCGTTCTCTTTCCACAGCACTCAAAGTCAGAGGCCTATTACAAAGAAGAAAGAGCCAGGGATATAGCTCAGTGGCACAGCCCCTACCATGTAGGCACAAGGTCCTGGGTTTGATACCTGGTACCAAAAACAAAGAAACAAACAAAAAACAAAGAAAGGAAGTTTAATTTACATATTCTTGAACATACATTTTGCATTAAAACTCACTGAGTTGAACAACAATTGGCCAGTGTAGAGAAATTCACATTTTACAAAGTATTTTCATCTCTTCTGTTAGCAAGCAAATCCAGGGAGGCAGAAAAAACATTTTTCTTGAGAGAAATGGAGATCTGTTGCTTAACTTTTCCAGTTGAGAACATAATACAAATTCAGTTTGTTTTTCAGCACATAGAAACATGTATTTAAAATCTCCAAAAACTTGCAAGTGTTCAAAAAACAGATTGAGTTTACACATTGCTACACAATCCTCCTAGTATTGATTTCACCTCATTTTCATACCAACCGTAAACTATATTCTATGACACATTTGTTGTTATTAAAAATAAATCATGGTTTGAAGGCATTTCACTAAATATGGCCTATACCGTTTTCATTAATTCAGCACATTTACATTGGTCATTATTTATTTGATCCAAATTATATCTTTAATCTTGGTGGCCTTGGCTCCTGTCCCCAATATTTAATTCGTATTGTTTCTTTGTAAGAATTATTTGCCATTGGCACTCTATTGTTATTAAAATATCTCAAGCAAGCTAGCATATGACCTTTTCTCATACAGCTTCCATCTCAAGGTAATTATATCTTTTATCCCAAGAAAGAAAAAAGGAAGGAGGGAAGGAAGGAAGGAAAAAAGGAAGGAAGAGAAGAGAGAAAATGTGGAAGAAAGAAAGAAGGAGGGAAGGGGAGGAGGGAGTGGAGGAAGAAGAAGGGGGTTAGAGCTAGGGACAGGGCTTGGGGATAGAGGAGGGGGATGAGGATGAGAGCTTACTAATGAATAATAAGTAAAGTATTTTAGCATTTCCTTATGTGGATTTGAAAATCTTTGATAGAAGTGTGATACCTTTAAATCTTTGGATAATTGGATAAGAACCTCCTCAGAATTAAAAGAAGCCTTATTTAACATCAAGGTTTTGGGTCATCTCTGTCCCCACTCGCTTATGCTCACAGTTATGCCTCCACTGAATTTGAGTTAGGATTAGAAAATATTTGCTTTTCAGAATAATGTACTATGTAGTGGCAAAGGATGAGCCCAATTATGAATGGGGAATGGATGACTGTTCCTAATATTTTGAAGATTTTGAGTTTATTATCAAAGGATTAAGTAAGCTTTCAGTTTAATAAACAATAGCCAGTTGGTGGGAGATAGAGTGTCAAACATCTCTTTTCCACCTTACCTGGTCTTTAACCTATTGTTTTATTTTCCTTTCCCTGAAATTAATTATTAATTCAGCTTCGTTGTTTCTCATTCCCTGAGAAACTCACTTTAACTTGGCTTTTGTAAGTTTACCACTCTCTTAAAATTTCTTTCTTTACATCAACAATGATTTTGTAACAAAATTTAATATCCTGCATTCAAACGTCTTCCTACCCTGCTGTTTTCAACATCTGTTACTGTTTCATTCCCATTTTACCTCTTAAATCTGTCTTAATCTCTTGGTTTCTGCTAGACTATATTCCTGTCTCATCTTTTTCAGTCATGATTTCTTGTAAAACAGCTCCTTAAATGCAATCATTTCTCATTACAATAATATTAGCACTCATCCTTAGCAAGTGGGATTAAGGCTGGCATGTATAGCTTCAACAAGACAGAAACTGATGTTTTGCTCACAGACTATGTCCCCGTGATCTCCAGGAAGCCACTAACATCTTTGTGATGGCCTCCATACTCTAGCTTGTCCCCACTGTCCAAATATCACATCCTGTGACCCAGTGGAAAAAGAATGAGTCTTCTCTTTCTTTTATGGTATGCTCTGGGCTATTCCAAGTAGCTTTTCTGCCTAAGCCATATCAGTCACACCTTGATCACATGGGTAGACATAGCTGCAAGAGAGGCTGGGATATGTCTGCTTTAGGTTTGGGGGCAAGGCTATGATTAAAATTCCGTTAGTAAGAAGGAGAAAAGACATCAAGATCCACAATTACTACTCTTGGCCATACCATGTTTCCTCACCCTACAAGTGAGTCCCTTTCTCTTGGTTGATGTGACCATGCCATACTTTCAGTAGCCCAAGCAAGTGAAAGTAAAGTTAAAAATTCTCGGCTGAGCAGATGAACTCTTTCACAAATTGGTCCATTTTCAGTCTCTGCAATCACTCATTCTGTACTGCAACTACATTGGTACTGGAGCAGCAGGTCTTTTAATAACTATGCCTTCCCATATCCTGACCGGAAGGGGTCCCTTTATCCCTTTAAAAACAGGTCTCAAACCCTTTCCTGATGTCTGCCATAGAAAGAACTGAATTGCTCTCGGAGGCCTCGCTGTCTTCTCTGTACCTCAAAAATAACATGTTAATGTTATTTGTTGTGCCAGATTGTGAATTTCTTTAAGTCAGAGTTCATTTATGTAACACATTTTGTCCTACATAAGACTCTCTTACCTACCTTAAGATTATGTGGATAGGGTTGGGGATGTAGCTCAGTGGCACAGTGTCTGCCTTGCAAACATGAGCTCGTGAGTTTGATTCCCAGTAACAAACAAAAAAACACAACAACAACAATAAAAAAAAAACTTTTCAGATGCCATAGAATTTATTTTAATGTGCTATGAAGAAAGTCTACTTTGGGTTTTTTTGTTGTTATTGTTGTCAGTTATATTGGGGTCACTTATTAAAATAAGTAAAGCATTCTTAGCCTAGCTAACTGAAGTTCCAATTTTAATGTACAAAATTTTTCTCTGGATCTATCTATTTATCCATCTCTCTATCTATTCTCTCCTATGATTGTACCTCTTCACTAATTTTAAAGTATAGCTTTTAGGTGACCTAGTCTCCCTTTCTTTCCCTAGGTTTTTTCTGTTTTGATTTTTAGTCTAGAAATTTATAATTTTCAATTTCAATATTTTCCCCTAGGGTCTACATGGGCAAGACTTTCTTAATTTATAATTTGTTACCTTTTAAGGGAATTAGAGTAAGTCACTCAGATGATGTATTGCCAAAAATTTTTGTAAATTATACTATTTAAAAATTATTCCCTTTTAAATATTTTAGAATTTTTAGATTTTCTTTGTGGACCAATACAGATCAAATTTTGTAAATGTTCCATTGGCAAGAAAAGAATGCATATTTCCACATTTAAAGATTATAATACTTTATTGCCAAGCTTGTCAATGGTAATAGTTAAATATTCTGAATAAAGAGTATGCTTTTTCTATTTTGTATGACTGAACTTTCATACTCTGAAATAGAGATGTGTACCTACATGCCTGTATTTATGAATGCCTACGTGTTTTGTGTATGTAGAGGAAGATTTCACTCTGGTTTTGTGTATGGGTATGATTTCTGTGTTCCAGGAATCTTGATTTGTAAATCAACTCTTGCATTATCCAATGAAAGCTGGTGCTTGCTGTGTCTCCTCTGTGGATGGTACTTTTCATGAGTGCTTTTCTCTTTTTTTCTGTTTCATTTGGAATTGAATTCCAGCTGACAAGTTTTAATACTGTCATCACTTCTAGTTTTATTTTTCTTTCCACTTGTGTAAATACAAGTCATTTTATTTTAATGTATCTCTGTCGCTTTGTTAGAAGACTTTCCTAAAATAATGGGTAAATTTTTAAACACAATTTTATTTTAAATTTGCATTTTAATTTTGTTGTTGTTTCCAATTTTCTTAATTCTCATGTGTCCATTTATTTTAGTATGTTTTTCATTTTATTTAGAAAACTTTCTTAGAGATAATGGATGAAATTTTTAAACCTAAATTTACATTTGTTTCTAGAATATTGTTCCCTCTTTTCCTAACTTTTGCTCACCTATACATAATGACCTCTTTCCCATAATCAATGTTAAAATTCTGTATAAGTTATCCATTTTGAACTGGTCCTTAGTTGAATGAATGAATGAACAAAATAGATATGAACCTGAAAATTTTGCCAAGTCACTACATGATTCTAAGTATTTGTGCTAGAGAAGAAAACAGTGAACTAAGAATGCTGATCTCGAGTCAAGAACATAGGAAATATTTGGCCATATTTGAACTTAACACAGTGATCACTCTCCCCTTTGTAGCCTAAAGATTCCCTTGTTCTCCTCTAGCGCTATAACACATGAAGGAGATCTCTCAGTTACTCTTGTCTGAAGCACAGGAACTGTATTTTATACCTAGCACTAAACATAGGCTTGACACAAAATTATGACCCAATATGATTTTAAGAGTCAAAGAATCACAACAAATGCACTAAGAGATAAATAAGAGAAACCACACCCTTTACAATAGCATCCAAAAAAATGAAATGCTTGGGAATCAACCTAACAAAGGAAGCAAAAGATCTATTCAATGAAAATTACACTACTCTGAAAAAAGAAATTGAACAGGATCTCAGAAAATGGAAAGACATTCCATGCTCATGGATAGGAAGAACAAATATTGTGAAAATGGCCATTCTCCCAAAATTATACAGATTTAGTGCAATTCCCATCCAAATACCATTAGCATACCTCACAGATCTAGAGAAATCATTCTTAAAATTCATCTGGAACCACAAAAGACCTAGAATAGCAAAGGCACTTCTGGGCAGCAAGGGCAGGACAGGAGACATCACAATCCCAGACTTGAAATTATACTACAAAGCTACTGTAATCAAATCAGCATGGTACTGGAATCAAAACAGACCTGAGGATCAATGGAATAGATTAGAAGATACAATCCCAAGTACAAACACACTCAACTACCTTATCTTTGACAAAGGGGCCAAACATGTTCACTGGAAGAAAGATAGCCTCTTTAATAAATGGTGCTGGAAAAACTGGCTTTCCATATGCTGAAGACTAAAATTAGACCCAAGCCTAACACCATACACTAAACTAAAGTCAAAATGGAGCAAAGATCTAAACATTAAAACAGAAACACTAAATCTGCTGGAAAACAAAGTAGGTAGAAATCTTGAAAACATAAGGATAGGTGGAGAATTCATGAACAAAAGTCAAACTGCACAGGAAACCCTTCCCAGAATCAACAATTGGGATCTTGTCTTGTTAAAAAGTTTTTGCATGTCAAAAGAAATCTCCAACAGAGTGAAAAGAAAACCCACAAATTGGGAAAAAATTTTAGTCAACTGCCCTTCAGACAAAGGTCTTCTATCTAGAACATATAAAGA
>RJWT010004800.1:0-32445 GCA_004365215.1 Cuniculus paca
TATAAGACTTTTTGCCTTCATATGTGCCTTAGAGTGAAATTCCTGGATATATGTGTATATTTAACTATACTGAATGTTACCAATTTGATCTTCAAAGTTGCTGTAGCATTTTACATTTCCATCCCCAGGTATTTTAAAAAGACTTTTTGAGATAGTTTACATGCCATAAATATACATAACCTCTTATGCGTACAATTCAGTGGGGTTTAGTATATTTACAAGGTTCTAAACTATTAGCTAAATCTAGTTTTAGAACATTTTACATCACTCCCAAAGAAATCTGCTGCCCATTGTTGGTATTCCCCTTTATTCCGTCACACTTGTGTTTTTATGCCCTCCTACTCAATGTAAGCACGAATCCACTTTTGTCTTTGTAAATTTGCCTATTCTGAACATTTGTATATACAATATCATATAATACTTTGTCTTTTGTAACTGACTGCTTTCACTTAGCACAGTATTTTTGAGATTCAACCATACTGTATCACCTGTTACTATTTCACGCTATTCTTTTTTCTTTTATTACGTAATATTTCTATGTTTCATTTTCCATTCATCATTGGGTGGATATGGGTGTATAATATTTTTATTTCTTTTGGATACAGATTCCTTAATAGTGAAATTATTAGGCTGAAGCATGTGATAACTCTATGTTTAATATTTCGAAGAACTGCCAAAAGTGGCTGAATCATCCTACAGTCCTAGTAGCAATGTCTGTGTTTCCAGTTTCTCTGTATCTTTACTAATACTTGCTATTATCTATCTTTTCTTAATATGTGTCCTTACTAGTAGTA
Organism: Cuniculus paca; assembly: GCA_004365215.1. Taxonomy (NCBI): domain Eukaryota; kingdom Metazoa; phylum Chordata; class Mammalia; order Rodentia; family Cuniculidae; genus Cuniculus; species Cuniculus paca. The sequence continues at coordinate 795 of RJWT010004800.1, forward strand.
TCTCGTGGTGTTGGTTAGCATGTCTTTAATAACTCATGAACATCTTTTCATATGTGTTTTGGTGTTTCTTTGGAACTATTTCTATTCAAATCCTTTACCCATTTTTAAAATTGAATTTTATTCTTTTTATTATAGAGCTATATGTATTCTTTACTCATTTCTGAATACAATTTCCTTATCAGATAGATGATTTGCAAAAAATTTCTCCCTTTTTTTTTTTGATCTTTTCACTTTCTTGATGGACAAGTTCTTTGAGGCACAAAAGCTTTCAAATTTGATGAAGTTCAAACTTTTCTCATGTTTGTATGTTTGATATCACATCTGAGAAATCATTGCCTAAGCCAAGATAAAGAATATTTATTCCTCTGCATGCTTCTAAAAATTCTATAGTCTTACATTTAATTAGATCTGTGATCTGTTTTTACTTAATTTTGTATATAATGAGACATACATATATTTTCACATGTAAATAACCCTTCATCACACCACAGTTTCAGTTTTCTTTCCCCATTGTATTATCTTGGTACACCTTGTTGAAAATCAATTGACCAAAAATATAGGGGTCCATTTCTGAGACTTTCTATATTATTGATTTATATATCTATCCTTGTGACAGAACCACACAATCTTAATTCTGTAGACTTCTGCAGTACATTTTAAAATTAGGAAATGTAAATTCTACTTGTTTATCTTTCTTAACATTGTTCTGTCTATTTTGACTCCATTGTACTTTGAATATGAATTTTAAGATCAGCTTGTCACTTTCTGCAAAATGTATCTAGGGTCTTAGTAGGTTTCATACAAACCTGTAGATCAATTTAAGGAATATTGTCATTTTAACAATATTAAGTCTCCCAGTCTATCACAAGACCATGGATGTCTTTGCATTTATTTAGGTATTTTTTAATTTTTAAATTTCTTCCAAAAATGTTTTGTGGTTTTTAGTGTACAAATCTGCCCTTCTGTTGTTACATTCATTCCTGAATATTTTATTCTTGTTAATACTATTGTAAATGAAATTATTTTGTCTACATATGGGCAGTATATAGAAGTACAGTTGAGTTTTACATGTTGGTCTCATATTCTGCAAACTTATGAACTCTTTAATAGATTTAATACTCTTTTAACACTATTTCCTTAAGGTTTTGTGTACATAAGATCCAGCCTAGAGCTTATCCATGCTCTCAAGTTTTTAATTTCAGTGACATATTTTTACATTTTTTAAACGTCTGCCTATTCTATTTTTACCTCTTTTACTTTACACTTTTTTACTGACTTTTACTAGAAAATGTTTCTTTATTTGTATCTTCAAACATCCTAAATACTTCTCTTAAAGTCTTTGTCAGACTGTTTCAATAAAACTAATTTTATGTGGAGTGCATTTCTTTTCTGCCTGTTGATTCTGTTGGATACTTTGTTAGAATTAGATTTCTGTGAATTTTGGTTTGCAGCTCTATTTCGAGTGGGAGGTTTTATGAGTGTTTTGTTCTTTTTATTTGACTTTGATCATTCCTCCCTGTGATGATCTTTCAATTACCTGCATCTGGCTCCTTAAGGCTCCTTCCAGACCTAGGTCTTATAATGACAATTTGGTGTTCAGCTCAGAGTGACATTAGGGATTCTACAAATTGAGCTATGGAGTATCCTTTAGATGAGAGAGAGCCTAACACTAGTCTCCAGCATCAAACTATTTCTTCCCCATTTCTGTGAAACCTATTTAGTACCCCTTACCACACTGGAGCTTAATCCCTGGCCACCACTGTTTGCCTCCAGAGTCAAGCATGCCAGTAGCCTCAGACCTGAACTCTGCATTTCTCGTTCCATTCTGGCCCATGGAAATATGTGAGCCTGTTTATGTTTCTTTTTTGGCTGTATTTTATATTTTATTTATCATATTTTCTGTTTTGAAAAGCATAAGGTGTATGCCAAATTTTATATTAAATCATGAAAAAACTTCATTATTGAAAGCATAATAATATATATTTATTATTTAATCTTAAATTATCAGCAGGATAAACCTATTATATTTATTCTCCCACAAGAAATATTATTTTTTATTATAAGCCAACAAAAATGAATATTATATTTTCATTTCCAAAATACTTTCCCCAATCAAAAATCCTTTCAGTAATCCTTGAATATTTATGTACCATTTGACAAACACTTTTCTGGAAATTTTATTTATTATCTATTTTTTTTATTCAATCACAACCCTACAAAGTTGATATTATTGTTATTATTTTATAGAAGAATGGACAAAATCTTAGATTTTTCAAGAACTTGTCAATCATCAGTAGTACCAATTCTCAAATCCAGGTCTGTCTAATTTGAAAGCTTGTGCTTTAAATCACTTTTTTATGCTTTTCTATTTTAATTGTTGAAAAGTTTGCATTCTATTCTCTTCTTCCCTTTGAAATATTAGTATAATTTTAAGGTATTTTGGTACAGAAAAGTAAACCTGAAAAGGAAACAGACTATGTGGTTTCAAATTAGGTCAGAACTTCAGCCACTGTTTGCTTTTTTGTAGAATTTCAGAATATATTTGAGGGACATTCTCTGACCTGGTGGAATCTTTCTTGATAAATAATCAGTTTTGTTATTAAAAGTTTTGGAAGTAGTGATAAAAGGCTTTTGTTCTTATCTTCCCATTTTCATTTCTTTTATATTATAAAGTAACATAAAAGTGTACCTGTGATTATTATAATAAAGGTACATTATAAAAGAAAGTATAATTTTTCTAAGTTAATATTTTAAACTATTCCTATTTATCTCCATACCTATATTGGAAATCTGTAAATGAAGACTTAAACCTAAATCTCATATACTATCAGCATTCATTAACTAATTGAAATATGTAAGTATTTTAAGGAGGTTGGTAGGTCAGAAAGAGAATTAAGTGCTATGAAAGTTTTCAACCAGTAATGAATGGATAATTGAACTTAAGGATAAAGAATAATTATGACTGCAGTACAGGTATAGTGATGAAAAAGATTTGAGTTTGTACAATATCAAGAATTAAGATAGCAGATATAAGAATCGAATGATCAGGAAGGACAGGTAGGTGTGCCGATGCTCTGGTAGGCTGATTATAAGGGCTTTAGTGCTAGTTTGGAGTGAAACATTGAAGGAACATGATTTTAGCTAGATTTTAAATGATGCAATAAGTACAGTGGGATAAAATAATTCTTCATAGGTTGAAACTGTCTGCTGAAATGACTATCCTCCATGTCTTTTTTTCTAATTGTAGGAAATGGTTTATTAGAAATCTCAAGTTTGAACTACTCAGTCTCTGTATCCCATCCCTCTAGGGCCAGCTCTGGCCTTCATCCTGTCAAAGCAGATAAAACAGAATAGTTTGAAAATGCATTATGGTAGCCACTGGTATTTCAACTGCCTTGTTTTGAAGTCCTGTATTGCTTTCATTGTTTTGTTTTGATTGGTTTTATTCTGTTCTGTTGTGTTTGATTTTATTATGCCTGATGGTATGGGAAGTTATTTTGAAGATAGCAAGGGGCAACATGGTAACTATTGTTGGTTTATTTTTATTTTGTTTTGAAGTCTTGTATCATTCTTTGTTTTGTTTTGATTGAATATTGTTTTATTTTGTATTTGTTTTATTCTCTTAAAAAAAAACAGGACAGTTTGCAATTTGCTACAAAGGGGTCCTTGGGATAAGCATTTTAATGCTCATAAAGAGTAGACAAGACTTTCATTTTTAAAGGCTCCCATGGAACATTTCAAATAGCATGGATTTGTCTTGGTGCCCTTTGCCAAAATTAATAGATTTAGGCTGAGGAGTTAGAAGAAAGCTAAGCATTCAGGTCTACTTACCATTCAGTAAGATTTTACTATATTTATCTTATTTTTAGCCCACGTGCCCTCAAATTGACAACATGAGTAAATAATACTTAAATAAGACAAGCTACTGATTTTTAGACCTATGTCACTTAAATTTAGGAGAAATGCAGAGTAACAATATTATTTTAGAAATTAAAAATAAGCTACAATGATCTAGAAAATAGACTAAATTGATCTTTCATGGCTTTTTTCTCTATCAGTCTGAGGTTGAATTGCATTTCTAGTTTCAAATAGCTCTTCCAACCAAGAGCTCTGATAAAGAAAGGGCAGAGAGGGACTGGCGTGTAATAAAGTACAAGGATGTTATTTTGAATTCTTCTCATGCTTGGAGAACAGGAATATCTTAAGCTTTGATAGAATGGTGCAATTTTAAATTTTCCATTTGACTACATTAAAAGGTTCATTGTCTTTTAATTAAACTACATGGAGGAAGAGTGGAGATTAAAAGATGTAGTACTATAAAGTGGTTGGCTTTTAGCTACTAGTACATGAGTGAAGACACCACAATAAAGCAAGATGGAGTGTAGCAACAAGTTTTGTGCGTTGAAGCCTCCTCTTGTATGACTGTGGCAGTAATTTGGAGTTAATTTGTGCAGTTTCTCAATGAAAGCCTTTGTGTTTTATTATTTTTTGATTCTTTGTAGCATCTCTTCCCAGCTATTCTTTTATCTTTTTTTTTTAATGTGATCTAGTGCACCTTAAACAACTAGAAGTAATAATGAGGTAAAGCAGTTTAGGTGAGAAGCTTGGATCAGGCTCAGTACATGGACATTTCCTATTCATCAGCTGCTGTTTACTTTCCATGAAATGACTACCTCAAAAAGCTCCTTCCTTGAATCTCTCACGTTCTACTCTCACTGTGAAGTGTAGACCCACTTTTTCCTATGGGAATGTTTGGGTTTCTCTGTTTAGGAATATTATTGCCTGGTAGTTGTTTTATTTTCCTTTGTCTGCGTGAAGATTTTTTTTTCTTTGTGTCTGTTTTCTCCCTTTGCTTTCTACTCCCCACTTGTCCCCAAGTCCTTCAAGCCTATGAGCTTGTGGTGACACCTTCTGGGCAGTGCTGGGAGTGAATTACAGCCGTGAGTTCCATGGTGAAGTTAGCACACCAGTAATGTGTATAGTACTATAGTTGGTTTGCTTCATCAAAAGAACTGACACAGCATTCTGATTGTGCTTGGAATATCTAGCACTTATTAAATATCACTGTAATTCCTTACTAATGAGTAGGGATTTGTGGGCATCTACATAAAAAGCCAGGGCCCTACTTGCTTAATCAATGTAAGGGCATAGTACTTGGTCAGACCTGGAAATGAATGTGACCAGAGGAAAGGTTAATGATTGCATGTTATTATAATATCAGCACTACACACTATTCTCTATCTGTGAGCATGCATTTTGTGCATTCGTGCATGTGTGTGTTTGTGTATGTGTGTGTGTGTGTGTGTGTGTGTGTGCGCAACAGTATCAAGTTATATGGGAGTCCTTTATAGCAGTGGAAAAATGTCCCATAAACAATCTCAGTGGACACAGTGTCATTCAGCTCAACAATTTACTACCCAATGTAGGAGGAAGAATTCTCCACAACTGTTCTTGTCCATCCATGTCTCTCATTGGTTTTAACGGATGTAAAGAATCTTCTGGGTAGCCTTGATTGAAACCTTGCATTTTTCTGAATGACTCCATTTCCTCTACCTCTACTTCAAAAATGATTTAACTCTTATAATAAAAGATTTTTAAATGATAGCTTTTTCACACAGCTTTAAGTTGATACAAGTTTACTATTTTCAATTTTCTTGTTTCACTGACTTTTGTTTGGATCTTGAACAGGCTTGAGGTATGGCTTCTAGAAAAATCATTAGATAGATATAGCAAAGTTGCCATTACTGTCTTTACAAGAAATTGACTACTATTAACAGAAATTTATAAGCTTAATATTAAATAATTCCTAGGCTCTCAAGAATCTTCCATTTTCAATAACTAAATGACAAATGCAGAAGTACTGGGCACCAAAAGTATGACTGGCTATCAAAACAATTGTAAGACTGCCCATCTCTATAACACCACCTAAGGGCAGTATCAAATGGAAAAGTGCAAAACAGTAAACTGAAGAGTGAAGCTAACTGGTACAGTTGGATTGCAGACTTAAAAATGGCACCTCATGTCTTACTCTTTACCTCATTCTTTAGTAGAATGTTGCATGTGCAATATAATATATGCATTATATTTTGTACAGAGCCCAATATTTCTATTACAGGTATATAATGAAGTCAAAGTAGGGACACATTGCCTTCCAATTTTGATTTACAAACAGATGATAGTTGAAAAATAGACAAGAGCTATAATGAAAATGGAAAAAACACTTTCATGAAATTAAAAGAAAGCTTAAAATACTAAGGGTGTGAATGAGTAACAAAATATCATGTAGTAACTGTGGAGATGATGGTTTTATTTGAAGTGGGGGGAGGGAAGAGAAAGCTAGAAGGAGGCAAAAACACAATTTGGTCTAAAATTGAATTTCTCTGATAAGGCATTTCAGAAGCGGCTTGTCTTATTCACTCAGCAGCAAAATAATCATATGCGCTTTAATAATCTTTATTTTACAGGAGTGTGTTGCCAGGGTAACGAAATGTAAGCAGGGGAACAGCACCTTGCAGATCACAAAGGCAAATCTGTGGAAAGAAATTTCACTGAGTTTCTCTTTTTCTTACCAGTGTAATAAAGACTCTTATTTTTCCTACACTATTTAATAATCTCACATAAGCATTCTTTTCCCTTTTCCATTTTCTTATCTATTTAAACATGGACAATAGCATATATTTGGAACTGTCAAGCTTAGTGGGCTAAGCATAAAACAGATGTTATACCTTTAGCATTTTTATATAATTACTTTTTATTACTATTTTACCCCATCTTCATCCTTCCCATCCTTATGTTATTTCCTTCTCTGTAAACCAATCTGATGATAGTATTCCAAATAAAGGGGCTTGAGATAGGAGTTTGTATTTGGCTACGTTAATCAAAATTTATTAGCTAACCTTGCCTGCATGGAGATTCTAAAGAGGGAAAGACTGCAAGCGAAGCATCCATTTTTGGGAGGGGGTAAATTGGATTATAGCAAACCAAGTGACAAGCATTCCGGCCAAAAGCTGCAGAAATATTCATTTCTTTATGTGCATGTACATACCCGCAAATAATTCCCCCCACCAAGAGGAGTGAAGAAGAAAAGGATGTATTGTTAGGTTCTTTCAGCTGTCCATTGGGCACTGTCTCTAGGAAATTGGCCGATTTGAAATTAACAAAGTGAAAGATTCCAATGCTTTCTCAAAAGAGATAATAAAAAAACTGGCAATAAGAATGTGCCTACTGATCATTTGATTACATCCAATTTATGACAAATATATGGCTTATATGTATTTGCCTGTCATCATTTTGCTAAATGCCATAACCTGTGAAAGTGATTTAAGAACAAAATAGTATTATGCTACAAGACTGGGGAAGGAGGAAGGAAGGAAGGAAGGAAGGAAGGAAGGAAGGAAGGAAGGAAGGAAGGAAGGAAGGAAATGAAGAAAGATGAGAAAGGAAATTAAATATGAAAATCTATATTCACGTGATTGTTAAAGGTTTGATTTCTGTCAAATATTTCAAATTAATAGCTACCTGTTTTAATATAATGTTTACTCAAATTCTGTGGGTTATCTAGTTCTTTCTCTAGGTCTGTGGGATAAAAGGCAACCACAAATAGGTGCTCAAATATCAGTTTCTGGGTGGGTTTTCTTCTAAATAATTTTGGATTTTGATGACACTTAAACTATAGTATTAATTATTGTTATTAAATTTTCTCTAGGAATTGTTCTTTCTTGCCACGTGAACCCTGCTCAAATACTTAAAATTCAAACTAATTAAAGCTACATTAAAGACAGATAATGGTAAAAGAGCAAGTAAAATTTGAAAAGACCCAGTAAAGACTTCTTCAAATAGCAAACTATAGGGAAAATAATCTATGGTGATATAACTAGTAATAACACTCCAATGTTCACAAAATTGGAAAAGCATCATGTTGAAATTGCAAAGAGTTCTGATGTTCTACTGGAATTTCAAACTGAAATGCTGTGGAGGTCAAAGTTTGATTCTCATCAAGCACCACTGAAAGCTCCTGAGAAAATTTTTAAGTCTAACAGTCCATTTCAAATCATTTATCCATATTACAAAACTATTGGTTTAAAATCAGGTCCTCATTTTCATTCTAAATACAGTGAATTCATTTGATACTTCCCAAAAGCTATTATCTTCTTTGATATAAAATCTCTGTTTCACCTCTGTTATACAAATTATTTTTTCAGAGCTTATAAGTTCCCTAAGATGTTGCCAAAAGGGCAGATATTTTTCTCTCCCTGGGCTAGTGCTTACCTCTAGATTATCTATGGAAATAAAGTTAGTGTTTTTGGGCACAGAGTTACATATCTATTTTCTTAGAATTTGGGACTCTATCCCTCGTACATAAAAATCATCAATAACTCTACATTTTTATTTGTTATGAAGGTGAGCATATGGTTGGTAAATGAAAAGTTGGTGTTAATTATGGTAACCATTATTGATTGCTTTTTACTCTGTTTAGAAGTCATGTACCATGTTCATTGTTTTGTAGTGATTGACTCTACTCTGTTTTATTTTGTTTGGTTGTATTCTTTTCAAATTAAAAAAAAAGCAAAGAAAAGTTGGTGTTAAATATTGTTCCTTTAGTGTGCTTAATTCAACTGTAAAAATCTTCAAATCACGTGCTAGCATTTAGTCCTCCTTACTTAGTAAAAAAAAATAATAATTCTTTCCCTTCACTTCTTGAATATGGTGCAGTTTTGGAATCATGTATAACAGGATCTTAAAGCGAAACTGTTTGTTTTAGTTGAGGTCCCAAGAAAAAAGATTTCAGGGTGAGATACGAAGACACCCTGCAGTAAGAAGGAGACAGTTATTCAGTTCTTAAGCTTCTTAACCATATCAATGATAAAAAGGATTGGGAAGTTGTAAATTAAGGAAAGGGGAATTTGGGAAGAAATCCCCCTTCTGCATTCCTCAGAATCCTAGAGAGATAGACTAACATCAATTACCTTAAAAGTGACTTCTGCCATTTAGGACCTGCTGTTCGATGCCTGAGAAATATAGAGAGCTTAAAACTGATCGGTCAGTTGCATTGAAAGTATAATAACAAAAAGGTGACTATTTTAGGCAACCTGTATGCTTAGAGTTTGTTGGAGCAAATGTTGCTTAAGTGCATGTCATAGATCAGAGGTGAGCAAAAGAGACATGACACAGTTGTCTTGGACCCTGGACTGCCTGAGTTAAGTGAATTGCACTGCTACCTTCTTGAGAGCAGGAAGCAGGGAAAGAGAGAAGAGTGAGCTTCAACTAAATCAAAGGGTCTACAGGTGACCAGCCTAGCAGGACTGAACTGGGAAAGGAAAGTTGCTATAACCTTGAAATCTAGAGTTTATATTACTGTGATACACCAGGTATACTGATTGTTAAGTATTTTGATTACTTTGTTTTTGTACATTTTTGAGGAACAAAAATAAAATCTGCTCTGAAAGTTGGCAATAAAATTGCTTTATACCCCCAAAAGATTTGCTTATTCAACTTAATTTTTTGTGTGTATATTATATATGAAAATCTCATGTTGTCAAATAATATTAAATACTTCATGTAATCCCCAATTTATTGTTTCTGTTTCTGTAGTCAATATTTCCATCCCTGTTACTTGCTTCTATCCGTGCTTCAGGGAGAAGTTACTAAAGCCAGGCAAAAATAATAGTCAAGATTTTATCTCTGTTCTAAAAGCTTTCTGTAATTTTTTGTGACTTAATATATGGCTGCTTCTTTCTCTCTTTACCCAGAGTTCAAGTAGGGGTATCAAAGTCATGAAGATTTTATTATTAATCTACAAAATAGATCGTATATTATAAGATATATAAAAGTTCATGGTAGTGTTTGCAGAACAATATGATTGAGCTGTTAATATAGTATAAAGGATTAAATAATAAAGTAGACATTATATGTCAATATATGTCTAGAGGCTGACACTCTATAATCTTAAATATAAAAGAGGGAGCTATAAAACATTATCAAATAAATTATCATTTTTTGTATCAAGGTTAGTTTCCAGGGGACCTTCTGGCTTCTAATTTTTGCTAGTTTTACATGGACAAAGCTCTTACCTTAATTTTTCTATGATGTTGGGACTCCTTAGAATTGAACTCCTTTACCCATTCTTACAGGGAAGAATGGTAAAGAGTGAGATGTTAGAAAAATACAAATAAAGAGCAACAAAATTCATTGGAGATCTTGTGATAGAAAATAGCTAGCCATTGTGAAACATACAGAGTAATTGTGTGTATGGATACCTTCAACAGCTAGATCTTGTTGAGCCCTTTGAAGCTGATCTCATAATGCTCTCTACAAAAATACTCTTCTTTCTTGACCTTTACAGGCAATCATACATTCTAATTCAGAGAAATCAACATTTTCTAAAGCCATACTTCCAAACACACACAATAAAAAAAGAAAGAAAAGGAGAGACGAAAGAAAGGAAGGGAGGGAGAGGGACAATAGAGGGAGAGGGAGAGATGAAGGGAGAGGAAGGGAAGAAGGAAAGAAAGAAAGGAAAGAAAAGAAACAGAAAGAGAAAGAGAAAGGAAGAGAAAGAGGAGAGAGAGAGAGAAAAGAAAAAGAAAGAAAGAAAGAAAGAAAGAAAGAAAGAAAGGAAAAGAAAAAGGAAGCAAAGAAAAGCTGAGGAGAAAAACATATTGATTTCAGTGCATTCATGCAGTTTAATAATTATTAGTTGAATAAGAATTTTCTATCATTTACAAAGTGTTTTATATTGTAATCTGTGTGAATAGTCAGTGCTTTTTTTTTTCCTCAGCAGGTCATTTGTTTTATATAAGTGCAAAATTGTAATTATGAAAATTAAGTGGTAAAGATACTACTAAAAATTTTTACTGAAATATGTAACCAAGGAAATTGTGTAAGTCTGTTGAACATTTCTAGCTGTGGTTACAACTTTGTTTCAGTGAGGTATATTAATAAAATTTTACAAAGGATAGGAAAAATATGTTCCATGAATTCCAGGAATTTGCAACTTGGGAAATAACTTCTATGTTCCTCTTAAATAAAAGAAAATCTGTTTTTAAAATATCTTCATCTTTAATTCATGTTTTTTCAGCCTTTATTTTGTGATTAAAATAATACAGAGATGCATCATAGACTGAGATACAGGTAAATTGTTAGTTTACTGTTATTATATTAACCTTTGTGATATGAACTATCTACTTTATAGGTGTTAACTGAGATATTAGTAAGATTGTAACTAGAAATCTGGATTGCAATTTTAATCTTTTTTCAGTGTGCAAGATTGCATACACTGGTTATAATTGGGGGGGTTGTGACTATTGTGTTTGAAATGTTTGCTGACTTATACAGGATCTCTTGTAATTTGAGGGTGGATTTGGCATGACCTACTTCAATATAATTGCTATTAGTAACTCCACTGAAGTGTTAAATGATAAATCCTTTGAAATTTTTTCCTTGGATAATCCTAACTTAACCATGTTATGAAAATAGAAATAGTTCTCTACAGAGGGTGGGGGTGTGTGTCAGCCTCTGGTCTTTCAAAAGAGCAGATACTTTGGGCTTCCTTTTTTCTCTAAGAATGTTATTTAAAGCTGCAGTTGACATTTTCCTACATAATGCAAGGATTTATGAGAATGCCTTTTCATTTCAGGGCATGTATGTAACATTCGAATATGATCATAAAACTTAAAAGAAAGAATCCAGTTTTTTACTCTAAAGCAGAGGATAGCACATCTTTATCCCACCACAAAGTACCATGAGTGTGATGTGTTCCAATTGTGATAAATCTCATCAGAAATAAAATAGCTTGCCTTTAAATATTAAATGTATTTACACTTAAATTTTCAGATAGTGAGACTGTCTGCAAATAAATATAAGTAGTCATCTAATATTGTTCTTCATTGAAAGCACAGATAACTACACATCTTAGCTAATTACAGACCACCAAACTTAAAGAGGTTTTGTAGATCACTATTGCTGAGAAGGAATACAAAGAATGAATCCTAATGAAATTGCATAAACAAAATGGATTCTTATGATTACAACCAAATGTTTGCTACTGAATACCTTCTCTCCTCTCTCACTTCTCAATCTCTGTCTGCATCTTTTTGTTTCAGGAGAAGGAGTGAACATTTTTATGGCTTTTTTTCTCTAATCAATCTCCCTTCTCTCATAAGTGAACACTGAAGTGACAACCCAGTTGTGCTAATATAGTCTTATATGGCAGAGATTCCTTTGCTGTCACGCTTAACAAAGGTCTGCTTTGTTTTTTTAAGTCTTCTTTAGCTGAGGAAGAATAAACTCATACTCCACCTTAATTTTCACAAGGAAAGGTAAAAGTTGTTTTATTTCAATAAGCCCTGATATTTTTAACAGCTTAAATGAGATGATTTACTTTTTCCCATCATGATAACCTGGATTCTTCCTTCTTTTGAAATGGAAACTGTCCTAACCCCATAACCTCAACATCACTGTGAGTAAAACTCGTTCTAATTATATGATGGTGTAGTGTGCCTATTAGCATTGCTAATCAGCTTGCTGTGGTGGATTTGTATCTTTGGTACTAATGTTCATAGAATGTCTGTTGATGTAATTGCAGCTGTGTACCATGCTTAGATGCATATAAAACCAAAGGTCTGAATTGCTAACTGCATAACACAGAATATGGAAAAAAATTTAAACCATATACATAAGTCACTAATATGAGTTTCCATACAAAGCTTTTATCCAATGTATTCATGGTGCCTACACTGAATCTTTAGCCTAAAAAACAAAAAGACTCCATCTCATTTCATTTTTATTTGTTTTTCTTCTATAACTGAAAGGTAATTGTTTCTTGGGGAGGGTTTCTTGATCTATATCAACGAATACCTGATGATTTCAGAAAATCACTTTCAAAAGCTCTGTGTGAGATGATCATGACTAATTACAAGTGAATATTTATTAAATGTCCATTGGGTTTTGACATTATACTAGGTTTTGTAAAAATTTCACTAATACAAACAAGTAAAATTGAAGTATAAAATGGAGAAAATCCTTATGAATATAATTGTATACATAAATACATGTCAAAAAATACAAAATTTAGATTATATATTTTAATAAGTACATAGACACTTTTAATGCATGTGAATATGGCATAAATATGATGAAAGAATTATTTATATGTGAAGCAATTTCTGAATTTTCTTCTGCTGATATAAATATTCCTAAATTATCAAAAATGAAGCAGAATATAATAGCAGCAAATGATTAAGAATCACCTTCTGTGCTACCTACATTTGGTATTGCCTTATTTAGTAGAAAATATAGTTGAGTATAACTATGAAAGAAGAGAGTTTAAAAGGATAAAAATCAAAGTAATCAAAATAAGATCTTTACTCATTGGTAGTAAAAGGATATAGCATGAGTTTCATGGGTAAAAGGTTTGCTGGCAGATCCACATGAGACAAATACAAGGAAAAAAAGAATGTGAATGCAGGATTAACCTGACTATTATAGTAGACAATGGGAGAAAACTATGTTAGTCTAAATGAAATCCATAAAATACGAAATTTACAAATATACAATACAAGATTTTTGGAAATAAAAGATGAATGAAGGACAAGAATGCTAATGAAAATATTTACTCAATCACTCATCACATTTATTATATAATGTTCCCTAACAAATATTGTGCTAGGAGTATGTGAAGAATAAAAAGATTTATAGAGAATTCCTGGGCAGGCAACTTAGTATTAATTTGAAAATTCACCACTACTAAACAAGCAAAAGTGCTAGATAAAAAGACAACAAATACTTTGCCTGATGTACAGTTGTACTTATGAAAAAGGGAAATCTCTGAGACCTAAAAATGGGAAAGATTTTAAAAATAGACTGGTAAACATGAGTAGTGATATGGGGCACCCTGGGAAGAGGGATGAAGAGATGTCCTGTACTACGATATAGATTTAATAACCAGTCAGTATTAGGAGACAAGATTTGGAGCTTACATGACAAAGGAATTAGAGCTGAAGTGCCAGTGTTAAGCAGGAACCTTAAATAATAAGAGTTTTTTAAAACAAATCTAACATGAACTAAATGAAGACATTAGCTAACTTGAACCAAACCATAAACATTGGTTCAATTCACAAGGTATAAGGAATGAGTAAAAATATAGGAACTGCCCAAGTAAATATCTCCTTAAAGCCCAGAGCACAAAGGGATAGAATATCAATGTGTGTGAACTAAAAATAAATACATCCTAGACCCAAATCCTTGAGAGACTGAAAGACCTCTGTGGAGAGTTGGAAGATAGGGAAGAGATACCCCTGAAAATTCAAACTACAAGTATAACATGGATATACATCCCGAATACATACTACTGTGGTCTGAAAATTTTTAAGCCAAGAAATTTAGTTTTAAGTAAAATTTTTGAAGTATTTTAAATATAAAAAGAGGCTTGAAAAAAACTGGAAATAGATTTAAAGAAAAAGCCAATTTCTAATCATTAATAATAATATTAACTAAAATATAAAACTCTAAGAACAATTTTAACTGAGATAAGAAACAGATGAGAAGAGATTGTGAGCTAAAAGATATAGCTGAAGAGATACTTCTAGTGAAAATGGAAACATATGGAAATAACAAAGAGTTTAATGTACTTGAAGATGGAATGAAAAACTGAAATTATGCTTAATTAAAGGGTAATAGAAGAGACAAATAATAGGGCAAGGATCATGACTGAAACTTTCCCAGAAAGATTCAAGAATTCCAGTGAATCATAAGCAGAAGAAACAAAGAAATCACTCTTAGGAACATCATAATGAAACTGTAACACAATAAAGTCAAGGAGAAGATTTTTAGAAATAGCTGAGAAACAGATTATCATCAAAGCAGCAACAATGTATTAGTCTGACAGGTAAATTCTTAACACCAACAATGCGAGCTGGGAAACTGTAAAATATCTTCAATGTAGAGATAGAAAACAGCTGTCAATCAGAGTCCCATAACCATCCAACATATTTTATGAAAACTAGCTGAGAAAAAAGACATTGTTAAGACACTAAGATGTTGTTTTTCAAAAGTTTGAGGAACTGTATAAATTCCACATTGACTTGAAGAGAAAAGGAGTATTAGAGATAAAGCCAGTCAGTGCTATGTAGAAAAGTTTCAGTTCATTAGAAAAATAAAACATTTCTAAATGCACATAAAAAGGATCTAAAAATAAAGCAAAAGTTGACAGAAATAGAAGAAACATTAACAAATTCACCAACTTATTTAGCTATTTAATGTATTTCAATGTTTACATGATTCATCTGATAATAATTGCTACAGTTAGTCACTATTCAAAATAGATACCTACCATATACTTTGTACATATTCTTTTTTATTCCCTCAATATTTAATAAAAACTATTTTTCAGTTTAAAAATTTATCACATTAGCAAGGCAAAAAACAGATAAGGACAAGGAAAGAAAGCAAAATAGAAATAATAAGCACAAAATAAGATGA
Organism: Cuniculus paca; assembly: GCA_004365215.1. Lineage (NCBI taxonomy): Eukaryota > Metazoa > Chordata > Mammalia > Rodentia > Cuniculidae > Cuniculus > Cuniculus paca. The sequence continues at coordinate 16,272 of RJWT010004800.1, forward strand.
CAGAAATAAACATTATTTTTCAAAAATATAAAATATAATGGGCTTACTAGATTAAAAAGTGTCAATTTTTAAAAATTAGTCTAAATTCTCCTTATAAAAGGCATGTTTGAAAGAGTAGAAAGATTAGAAGTTTAAAAAAGAATAAGGCAAACACAATAGAGACAAAGTTAATATATTGGTATCAAGGTCAGTGTTACTTAAAGAAAAAGTTTTCTTAGAGAACTCTGATAGATTAGAAAATAAAACTAAAGACAAAATATAAGAAAGACAAAAGACTTTCATGCACCTATTAACAAAGCCAAAAACTATATACAGCAAAAATGGGTGGAATTATAAGAATAAAATGACAAGTCTGCAGTGCTAACAGGAAGCTTAATACTCTTCTCTAAATAACTTCTGGAGAGTACAGTAAAGCTAGAAAATTTGACGAAAGCAATTAACAGCATGGACAGATATAATACAATTTATCCAATTGTTAATGAATATAATTTTCAAGTAAATATATAGTATTATGAGAACTAGAACATCAAGAGACTCTCAGCAAACCTAAAAATAAATCATTTTCATACCAACTGTATTCTCTACCCATAATACAGCAAAATGAGAAATAAAAAGCAAAATAACAAACCAAAAAGGTCAAAAACATCTCTTAGCCTGGGAAATTTTACAATGCATTTCTAAACTCATGAGTTAGAAATAAAAATTGTAGTGGACATTTCAAAGCATTTGGCATGGAACAACAATAACACATTATTTCAAAGCTTGCAGTATGAAGCTAAGGAGTCCTTAGAGGAAAATGTATGGCTAAATGTTTAAAAGAGTAAACCTAAAGAAAATCAAGGGAAGTAAATGATGAATTATAAAGATAAAATTAAGATTGTCCTTTGAAAAGACTGGCAAACATGAAGCAAAACTGGCCAAGAAAAGTAATCCACATATAACCAGAAGAATGAAAAAAGAGCTATGGGTACATTAATTTTTTAAAAAACATAAGAGAACACAACTTACCAGCCTTTGTTCTCTTGGAAACCTGTCTCTGTGTTCTCTGAAATTGCAAATATTAGTAATAGTTGACTTTTAGAACTTGAACTATATTTATCAAGTGTCATGATTAATGTTAGCAAAGACATTTGGTAGGCAAATTGCCTTGGCCTGGAAGGGCTATAAATAAAATGTAAGATAAGGAACCTGATAGGAATCACAGTTCTAAAATTCCCAAAACTCAATGCCTAGAAGCTGTGACCACCGAATGATTACAGGATGTATCAGTGACTTCTGCACCCGTCCAGTGTGATCTTGTTTTTTCACATCTGAGATTGACTCCTTCATGGTTATGTGTCTTGGTGGACGACTACTCCTATTCAAGAAAAATGCCTGACATTACCTTGCCAAGATGCTCTGTAGCTCTGTGTCCTGACCTACACTGTACCAAAAATAATTTATGCCACATATAGCTATAATAGTTATATGAGTCTAATTGTTCATTAAGCTTCAAAAAAAAACCTCTTGTAGTCATAAATTATTTTCTACCAATATATTTGAAAACAGCTGAACTGCACAATTTCTTAGAAAAATAAAACTTTTCCAGTCTGACAGAAGAGTAATTAGAGAGCTCAAATAGAACTATAACTCTGTAAGAATTACTATGTCTATGACTTGTTAAGAAATTAGATATTTTTGTTCATTGAAAGAAATTTTAAATGGTGAAAATATACCTACAGATCATGCTGGTACCATATATTGAAGGCAAAACTGGTCATACCCCACAGTTGACCAAATTCACTTCTAGTTATTGCTCTAAGGAAATTCTCACATGTATGTGAAGATAATTTTGGTTATATTTATGTAAATGTAATTAATTGGAAATGAACCATTGACAAGCAAACTGCTAGTCTATGATAGGTTACTGTATAAGAATACTATATAGTGAGTTAATAAACTAGAAATTGCATTAACATGAATATCATAAACATGTATAGCAAAGAAAACCAGTAACAAAATATAATATGTATTGTTGGAATGTCAGTAATATAAAGTTTTTAGAATGAAAAGATATATATGTAATAAAAGTATAAAAACATGTACTGAATTTAGAATAATGATTACCTCTAGTAAGAAAAGGTGGTTACAAGATATTTTAGTCTTATCTTTAATGTTTCATTTCTTAAGCTGGGAGCTAGTTAAACTTATCTTAACTTTTTTTAAAAACATTAAATATTTTATTAAGGAAAGATATGTAAAGTACAATACCAATTTTTGAGGTACTTACAATAGGGCTATATGATAAATCATTATAATAAAAGCATTACATAATCACTGTAAGGAAAGAGAGTGAGTATTGTTAAGATTTCAGATAAAAGAATAATTCTTTCTCTATTAGGGCGATGAGAGAACATTTCATGGAGAGATGGGCATTTTGTCTGGGCAAAATTCTGACAAACTTGTTTTTCAAGGATTCTATTTTGTTCTTTCCCTTCATTCTATACTTAGTGAAATCTCTATGGCCTATCTGCAAACAAACATAGTTGAAAAAGAATGGAGTATTTTTCAAGGGAGGACAAACAGATAATCTGAGAGGGACAATGATTTGTGAATCAAAAAGTGCACAATAAGGACACACAGATGTTTATGATAGGCCTTGAATGTCAGATGTAGCAAATTATATCATCTCTGGTAGGTCATTGTTTCTCATTTTTTCCTTTTTAACCTGATTCTTAGGATAATTTTACATTTTATTTCAAAACCATGGGGAAAAGCATCACAAAAGATTGCGCTGCCTTTGAGGAACATTGTTCTAAGCAAATGAAAAACAATGAACTTCCTTTAAGTAGCAATGTGAGAAGAAAACACACTCGAACATACATGTGTTTTTAAAATAATGTATTAAAAATGTATTTGACTTTAATTTGTAGTTATTTTTAAAGTGAAAACATAATGGAAATAGAAAGATCAGAGAAGAAGCTATTGTCTTAGGTTAAACATAAAGGCCTTACTGGTGAAAAAAATAAAATTGAGAGAATTGTTAAGAAAGAATCAGCAGTACTTGTGACTTTTGCAATAAGAAAGAGCTTTGACTACAAGTGATACAAACTTTAATGTAAGTGGAAGAGGCCGAGTGTGGTGGCACATGCTTGTAATCCTAGCACTCTGGAGGCAGAGACAAGAGGACTGCTCTGAGTTTAAGGCCCACCTGGGCTACACAGAAAGACCCTGTCTCAATAAAACAAAACAAAACAAAACAGTGGAAGAATGTGGCATCTGGTCTTTATCTTGAACTGTTCAAATTCTTATGACAGATTGTGAGGGGAAAGATCATGACACACATTTGAGGTTGGTAGTCTGGTTCTATGTTGCAAAAATGCAAATGATTCAAGAAAACTACTGTAGGCATTAGAGCATTTAGGGTGTCCTTACATGAAACTAAGTTGGAAATAAGAGGAACCAGTAATGTGGAAATTAGTGACATTGTACATATGAATGTTGAAGACTAGCAACATTAAATAGACAGTACATAGACACTTGTAGGCCAGTGACTAAGGACAAAGAAAAAAATAAATGTAAACTGGATAAAAATTGAATTATGGTGTTTAAATTGCCAGAACATTCGAGCAAAATACAGATAAAAGGTGGTACATGATTCTTCTATTTCAATATGAAAACGAAAGTTTACAGAATTTCTAAGAAGAATAAGAGAACAACCCTGGTGTCAGTTAATAGAATTGAGTCTAAAGTGGCTTGTGAGGAGGTATCTTCTAAAAGTGAGCATGCTGGTGGTTTTTAATGTTGCAGACTAGAGATGAAGGTAAAGGGGATATTACAAAGATGTTTCATTTGTAAGGGACAGAATAAAACATTTCTTTATCAAAAGACTACAGTCAGTTTTAAACTGCCCAAGTTTTACTTTAGGACACATTGACATCTTCAAGTTGATGGTGTTACCTTCTGTATTGACTTTTTTTCTTTTTGTTTTGTTTTTGTTTATTGAGATAGTGTGTTGCTGTGTGGTCCTGTAGAGAACACTCACACCCAGTATACCAGTATACTTCAGTTTGTTACTTGCCTGGGTAATAGTTCTGGTTATAGTTCCTGTTATTTTTGTTTCTTAGAAACAACTGGTCACTGTGATGCATATTGTAAAAACCAATCCCAGTTGACAAGCCATTCCCATATAAGCTCTAGACCGCCAGAGATCAGGGCCTAATGTTTTGGAAATGATGCTGATCGGTGCCCATTGACGTAAAATAAATCTGCCACAAGTCCTAGGTGTCGTTTCAGTGTTTCTGCTTGCTGTTGCAGTCCATGCTGGCCTCAAACTCCCTGAGATCCTCCTGCCCCAGCCTTCTCAGTGCTGAGATTAGAGACATGCACCACCACGCCTGACCATTTTTGAAAATTAATTTCTACTTCCTGCTTTCAGCCTCCCTAGCTGATCACTGTTATAAACCATTTATTTTGGAGATAATTACAGATTCAAAGCCTGTAGTAAGTAATGTGAAGAGAATCTATCCAGTTTCCCCTTCCCGAAGGTCCATCTTGCACAGCCATAGTGCATATCATCACAACCAGGGTGTTGACATTGATACAGTCCAAATGCAGAACATTTGCATTATCAGCGGCCCCTTGTAGTGCCTTTTCTAGCTGTACTTACTACCTTGTGTCCCAACTTTCCTTACGCCTGATGACCACTAATCTGTCCTCTGATTTCTATAATTCCGTACATCAAGAATATTATATGACATGCAATATGTAATCTGAGGCAAGGTTTTTGTTTTTGGTTTGGTTGGTTGGTTTGTTGATTTGTTGGTTTTATTCTACATAATATTCTGAAGATTCATCTGTGTTTTTGCATATATCAGTAGATCTTTCTATTTTATTGCTGGGTAGTAGTCCATGGTGTGAATGTAGCCATTTGTCTAGTTGTTTACCCACTGAAGAACATTTGGGCATTTAATTTTGAGTTGTTTTTTTTTAAATAAAACTGCTTACATCAGTTCTTATAGTTGCCAAAACTATAAGAAACAAAAATGACCACAAATTTGGGCTTGAAACAACAGAAATTTGTTCTCACAATTCTCAATGCCCAAAATATGAAATGTGTCAGGGCCTCACTCCCTCTAAGGGTTTTAAGGAAAAATCTATTCTTTGCTTTTTCAGTTTTCTAGCTTCTTGAGTTTGTAACCACATCACTTTTTCAGCCTCTGTCTTTACATCATCTTCTCATCTGTCTATCATTGCCTGTGTACCACCTGTAAGGACACTTGCATTTGGATTAAAGGTGTGCTTGGATAACCTAGCATGATCTTTACATTTTAAGATCTTTATTTATATATATGCAAACACCTTTGTCCAGCAAATGTAACACTTGTAGGTTCCAGGAATAGGACATGAATATATATCTTCTTGGGATTCATGATTCAAACCACTACACTACTTTAAACACTCACATGTCCTTTGTTGTTTGAAAATCTATCTTTATTTCATTGCAATAAATGACCTGGAATGCAATTGCTGGGTTGAATGGTTATCACATCTTTGTTTATTTATTTATTTATTTATTTATTTACTTATTTATTTTAGAGAATGCTGGACTATTTTCTAGATTCTGTTCTATATTATATTTCTATTCTATTCTAGATTTTATATTCTATCAATGATGTATGAGCAATCCATTGCCTCTGTATTCTGAGCACCATTTGAGTGCTGTCTCATTTTAGACATTGTGGGGGGTATACTGTGATGTTTTATTGTGGTTTTAATTTGCATATACCTATGTACTTATGGCTAATGATGCTATCTCTTCCTGTTTTTATTTACCATCTATACATCTTCTATGGTGAAATATCCCTCTCATGTCTGAAGCCTATTTTCTTTTTCGTAAATTACTACATGTTTTAATATGTAATGAATACATTTATGGTGGGAGTTCACACATGTAAATATTACATCTTAGTCCTTTTTGATGCTTATTTTCTAAATAGATTATATACTTTATCTCTGTTTAGCTTTAATAGTTCTTTATATAGTTTAGATACTAGTCCTGTGTCAGATATTCTCTGTCACTCTGCATCTTGCATTTTTATTCTGTTAACCTGTGTTTTGTAAAGCAAAACATTTTAATTTTGAAGTGACCCAGTATAGCAATTTTTCTCTTCATGAATCATGTCTTTCAATGTCAAGCCCAAGAATTCTTGCGTCACCCTTGGTCTAGAAGATTTTCCCCATTGATTTTGTTATGCTTTTTGTAGTTTCACAATTTACCTTAAAGTCTGAAACTTATCGTGAAATAATTTTTATATAAGATGTATTATGGCTTATATCTAGATGTCCTACTAAAGCCTCATATAGTCATAGGTGTGGCTTTTCTCAGGTGGCTGGATCTAGGGTGTGTGACACTGGGATCATGGTTATGATGCTGGAATTGATTCACAGTGTGATGCTAGGATTAAGGATGCCTGACAGGTAGCCTTGATAAAATGTAAGGGACAAAAAGTTGTCACTTGTAGCTTGCTGCCTGCTGCCTTCTGCCTGCCTGCTCTATGATGCCTGTCTGCCGTGGTACCAGCTGACTATGGACTAAAACCTCTATGAACTTTGAACCAAATAAACATTTCCTCCTTTAATTTTGGGTGTCAGGTATTTCATCTCTGCAACAAAACAAGGTGTGAGACTGAGATTGAAGTTTTTGCTTTTGCCTTTAGATGTCCAATTTTCCTGACACCATTTATTAAAAAATTTCCTTCATTGCCTTACTCCCAATCTTCCACAGCAAAACACTAAGTCTGTGACCATTAAAAACAATATTAACTATGGTTTTCTTTTTAATAAAAAAATTCTTATTATTCTGAGCATGTTACTGTAAGTGCTTAGTAAATAACATCAATGCTTTCTTTGCATCAGTTGATGTAATCATATGATTTAGCTTGTTAATATTGTGGCATATATTGATTGATTTTCTAATATTTGATAAGCACTACATCCCTCTAATAAACCCAACTTGGTTATGATTATGATGTATATCTTTTTTTAAATTTTATTTTAGAGAGAATAAAACCAAGCAAAATAAAACAGAATAAAGTCAATCAAAACAAACCAGTGTATGTGACACAGAATCTCAAACCAAGATAATAGGAAATCACCAATGGTTACCATAATGCCTCTTGTTGTCTTCAAAATAGCTGCCCACACCTTCGATCATAGTAAGATCAAACAAAACAAAACAGAATAGAACCAATAAAAACAAAACAATGAATGCAGTACAGGACTTCAAAACAAGATAATACTAAATCCAAAATGGCTACCATAATATATCTTGTTATCTTTGAAATAGCTGCCCATACCATCAGATACAACAAAATCAAACAAGATAAAGCAGACTAAAACCCAACCAAACAAAACAACGAGAATGATACAAGATTTCAAAACACAGCAATAGGGAATTTACAATGGCCACCACTTTCAGAAGGAGATCCCCTATATATGCTACATTGCATATTGTTACCCTCTGAATAGATGATCAGACTACCCGCATTAGGCCTGAAAAGTCAGAGAAACATTAAACACTACAAACATTAAGTTTTACCTCAATAGCTATTATCACAACCTATGTTTCTCTGGATCAGCCAGTCGCTTATGGGGGTGAGAGGAACATTGGTTCTTCTTGTCTCCTTGCCTGCACACCAGAAGGGGCTGGCATCTGGCTGTCTTCCAGTCAGCCAATGCATGGTGCCAACTTACAGAGGTCTTGCTTCTTGTTGGCTTCTTGTTTACCTCTCCCACAGTTCATGAATGGCGCCAACTCACAGTAGAGGACTGGTGTCTGGCTCTCCCATGGTCTGCAAGTGGCACCGACTCACGTGACAAGGCTGGTGCCTAGCTCTCCCCCAGTCATCCTGCGCATGGCACCGACTCACAGGAAGTCTTAGCTGCTTGTTGACTTCCTGTTCTCCTCCCCTGCAGTCTGCAAATGATGCCGACTCACAGGAGAGGGCTGGCGTCTGGCTCTCCCCTAGTCAGCCTGCACATGGAGCTGACTCACAGGAGGTCTTAGCTTCTTGTTGACTTCTTGTTCACCTCTCCCACAGTTCATGAATGGTGCCAACTCACAGTAGAGGACTGGTGTCTGGCTCTCCTCCAGTCAGCCTACATGTGGCCAATGTATATCCTTTTTTGCATGTGCTAAACTCTATTTGCTAATCTTCATTACTCATTGTGCCTCCATGTTAAGAAGAGGTATTGACCTGTAGGGTGCTATCTTTCTCTCTCTCTCTCTCTCTCTCTCTCTCTCTCTCTCTCTCTCTCTCTCTCTCTCTTTCTGTCTCTGTTTTGTATCAATATAATACTGACTTCCTAAATTACAGCATGACATGTTCCCTCCATTTTTGATTCTCTTCTACAATATTGGTAATTGGTTTGCATTCTTTCTTAAACATGTGGTACAATTCTCCAGTGGAACAATATGGGCCTGGGGAGTTCTTCTTTGATAGATTTAAATACCTTTAATACATATAAACCTATTCATACTGGGTGACTTGTGATACTATTGGAGTTTTTTTTACTTTTTTTTAATCGGTCTATTTTGTCTAAGTTGTCAAATTTATGTAGCCTTCCTTTATTGTTCTTCTGCTTTTTCAGGGCATGAGATGATATTTCCTGTTTTATTCCTGATTTTGGTAATTGCTAGAGATTTATTCATTTTATATGTTTGCAGAAAACCAGTTATTCATTTTTTTCTCTGCTACTTTTCTATTTTCAGTTTCATTTAGTTCTGTTCTTATCATTATTGTATTTCTCCTTCTGCTTGCTGTGTTTTTATTTTGGTCTTTTTTAAATTCTTGAGGTGTAGCTTGCATTATTGACTTGACCCTTTTCTTTTCTAGTATGTATAATTACCATTTCATGTTAATTTCCTGCCAGGTACTACCACCAAAAATAATCCCCCAAATTGTATAAGTTTTAAAATTCCACTTGCAACAATAGAAATCATAAAATACAAAGAAATAAGTCAACAAGAGGACTATGTAATCCTTACAGAGTAAATGACAAACCTTATTGAAAGCTGAAAAATCTGAAAATGGTCAGGGAAACTACGTTCATTAACAGCATTACTCAACATTGTAAAGATGATAACTTCTCCCAAAGTAGCCCTAATCATTGCAATAGGATTCAAATATTGTGCAACCTAAAACAATGATAAATCATGTCATAGATGTAATTGTATTTTTATCAGATTAACACAAAATTGAAAATATTTATAATCACACATGTGAGAAAATAACCTCAAATACTACAGATGTCAGCATAAATAACTACAGTTACTATAATGTAGTAACAAATGATTACTTTTCTTGTTATTGTTTGGCAATATGTAGAAAAGTTGAAGATACTTGTATATACCTTTGTGAAAGTCATATAGCCACAAAGGAAATTAGATATTAATGACCACTCATACATTGTTAATAATAATGAAAAACTGAGAAAACCTAATTGTCTATAATAAGGGAATAAATTTGATAATATTTACTCTATGGAGCACATAGAACAACTAAAATAAAAAACTAGAACTACATGAATATTAGGAATAAAACCATAAAACAGTGTTGAGCATGAAATATCATTATAGAATATTACAGTAAAATACCATTGATATAAACTTATAAAACTTACAAAGCATGCATAAAAATGATCGACAGCAAATTCAAGGTATAGTATATATCTCAGGAGACAGAAGGCAGTAAGTTTAGGAAGAATTTTCTATGAAGCTTAAACTAAAACTGTAATATTCTTTTTCTTAAAATTTTGCCCGATTATCTTAAAATTGCTAGTATGCATCATAATTTTCCCATCAGAAATAAACTAACAGAGCAAAAATTCAACTATCAATCATCAGATTGAATCAAGCCAGTAAACAGACTTATATTATTTGTGTTAAGTGGCGATAAGTACTATTCAGACAAATCAATGTAAAGGGAATAGACAGTGCCAAAATCTAAGGCAATTGCTCTTTTATAGTAAGTGGTCAGTGGAGGTTTGTGACTTAAGGGAAAGAATGTTTCAGCACAGGGAGCAGCAGCTATAAAGTCTTAAAGTGAAGACATGTTTGACACATTCCAGAGGCAAGCAGAAGACCAATGGAGTTCCTGAGTAGAGTAAGGGAGAGGAGAAGCAGTAGGAAATAAAGAGTAGACAGTTAGGAGAGGAAGGAGTTTAAATCAGTGAGGACCTACTATTGACTGTGAGACAGGAAGCCACTGAAGGGTTTTGATCTGAGGAAAGACCTAATCTGACTTATATTTTACAAGCATCACTTTGGTTCTAGATAAGAGAAGATGCCTATTAGCTGTTCTTCCTTTATAATCTGGAAAATGTAATGAAATAATAATAATGTGCTAATAAATGCCAACTATAGTATGTTTTTCAAGAATTCATGTATTTATTTTTTACTGCAACACAATGAACTAGGATCGTAATTATCTCCCATATTATTAGCAAGGAAAGTGAAATACAAAGAAGTAGAAGTAAGCCGGGCGTGGTGGCTCATGCCTGTAATCCCAGCCCTCGGGAGACTGAGACAGGCGGATCGTTGTGAGTTGGAGACCAGCCTGGGCTACAAAGTGAGCTCAAGGCCAGCCTGAACAGCATAGTGAGACCCTGTCTCAAAAACACCAGGGCTGGGGATCTAGCTCAGTGGCCTAAGTGCCTGCCTGGCAAGCACAAGGTCGTGAGTTCAATCCCCGGTGCCGAAAAAAAAAAGAAGTGGAAGTAAGCTGCTCAAGGTGACACAGTCGCTAAATGACAGCATCTTGGAATCAAGATACTGCCTCAAAATAAAAACACAAAAAAGAATGGAGCTATAGCTCAGTGGAAGAGAATCCCCAGATTCAATCTCCTGTACTGCAAAACAAAAATAAACCCAGGTATTCTGACTTCTTTGCTTTCACTCTTTTTTTTTTTTAAGAGAAGAGAAGAAAAGACACAGACAAGAAAAACAAAAAGCAAAAGAGACAAAACAACAAAAACCCAAAACAATAACAGTATAGGCTTTCAAAACAAGATGATAGGAATTTAACAATGGTTGTTACATTGCATAGTTACCTTCAGAAGAGTTGCTTTGATTACCAGATATAGACAGGCAAAATTGATCTAATTGTATGAGTATTAACTGTTCTTTTCCATGAATAGAATTAGTAGTGTAATCATCTTAGCTACATTATGTATATATATCCAAATTTGTATCTTTTTTCTTTACTCTTCCTTTTCTCCTTTTCCCTATCCCAATTATCTTTACCCTTTGAACAGTTTCTTACCCTTTCACAATATTTATTGTAGATTTTGGATCTTATTTACTCTTTCATTGTCTTACAGTAGGGAGATAATATGGTATTTACTTAATCAGTAAAAATGCTATACTGCCTCTTGTACATCTAGGTGATATTATGAGGGGTATATATATAGATGTGAATATGAGTGTGTATGTCTTTAAAATATAAAAATTCTTCCACTATATAAAACCAATAAAAAAGTAGAAAGGGTAGAATTGTAACAGGGAGAAATTCCATAACTGGTTTTAGAGGTAGAGGACAGAATGCATGGCAGATTACTGACTTCAGGGGGAACATGGTTTATAAAAGATATGGTGAACAAAATTTTGTGTGGAAGAAAGAACATTTACAAACATATTCCATTCAAAACTTAAAGGATAAGAAAATGTTAAAATGTAAGTGGTAACATTTAAGCTGGATGAACTTAAATTTGAATAAGATCAACTATTATAAAGAAGTAAAGAACTACAACTTCTTAGCGTCTTAGGGAAAACTGATCTGCTGACATATTACAGTATGTTCTGAAAGTGTCTATCTTTTCTGAACTGCGTTTCAAAGATCAGTTCCATTTAGAAGGAAAATGTTTCAAGTGGTGATTTAAGAGACTTTTTTTCCCCTTCTGTTCATATTTAAACTGAGTCATCCAATTTGAGACTATTGTGTCACATTTTCCACCTTTCATTCTCCTCAAGAGGTAGTAGTAAGGAGAAACACAAGTGATGAACATTAGTGGTAGAGTATGTGGTTACAAAAATCAATAAACCACAGGATGCTTCAGATTCTTAAACAGTTAAAAAAAAATGGTAAGGCTGCTACATAAAGTCCACAAAAAGAGTGATTGTCTAAAGCTGGCACTCAGAATGCAAGGACCCAACCCATAATTAAAGCTTCTCTATCACATTGTAACTCCTTCTTTTACATGGTCATCTTGAGAGAATGCATGACCTTGATCATATCTGAATGTTTTACAAAAATTAATATTTTACAAAATGACAATGCAGTTTAAGAAAGAAATAAACAAATACTGTCTAGTATTTAAATTATAATTGCAGGCAGTGTTTAACAGTCTTGTATGCAGATTGAAGAAAGCCTCCAGGTTTAGATTTTAAGATTTTAATCTCTCCAGTCTCTTATGATGTGTAAAGTGTTACAACCTCGAAAAGAAGTTTGGGATTTGTATTTTGAATTTTTATTAAAACTCCTTTTTTGCTCCTAGCCTGATTTATTGTTCTTTTTAATAGCTTTCACATTTCATTGCATAATTAAGAGTGATATAAACATCTATTAAGTGCCAGCTGTTTAACTGATCCTTTAATTGAACAGACTGTACTCAGAATTCTAGATTAGCCAGACAAAAGAGAAAACTGGGAGAATACTGGCACTATTACCAATATGACATCTCTTTCTTCATTTTTCCAATTTCAGCTTTTATCCACTTACATTTAATGAGGTTAGTTTAAACTTCAAAACAGAAGTAAGCTTTTAAAAACAAATTTTAGAAGCAAAAGTCTTTCACATTGTTTTAGGAATAAAATATGGAATATATGATAGTAGATAAGCAGTAGTAAAAGTGAATATGAGTTAAGTAGGTTTAAAAGACACAGTCTTCAGGATTGAAGAGAAAGATATTGATTGGGGCAGTGTGAAGGAGGAATTTAAATATGAAAATTGAAAGTATAGTATATTGAATACGTCGTTTGAATATATTTGAAATGAGCCCTTTAGTGTGTCTATACAAAGCTAACGTTTACTGAGCACTTACTATGTACTCTAGGGTGCTTTACTTGTATCAATTTAATCTTCCTAACAATTAAACAAGGTCATTGTCATTATTTTCTCCATGTTACAGATGAGTAACTGAGGCACAGAAAAGGTAGATGACTTCACTGAGATTACATACTCTGCCATCAGTGGTGCCCAGTCTCAAACTCAGCCTAGCACCAAGGCACGCTCCCTTAACTTCTATGCTAAATTTAGTCTAAGATAGCAGACCTATACTTCAGTGTCTTACATCAATTTGATAGTAATTGTGTAGAAATCTTAATATGCTGTGTATCAAAAATTAGGATTCCTTAAAGGTAAAGATGTATCAAGATATAGACATGTCAAGCATTTAATAGTAGCTTTGTGAGTTGATATAGTATCATATCTGATTGGTAGAAAGAATGGAGATTCCTTTTACACGTTCAAACGAATTTCTCAATCTTTATTCTTGCTTTATAAAAATTAAAAACTGTAGATACTGTTTTCTACATTTATTTGTTTAAAAAAGTTTTGGAGGGCCGGGGATTTAGCTCAGTGACATAAGCGCCTGCCTGACAAGTGCTAGGTTGTGAATTCGATCCCTGGTACTAAAAAATAAATAAATAAATAAATAAATAAATAAATAAATAAAGTTTTGGAAAACCCTAAAGTAGCAAATTATATACAGATGAAATTAATAGGAAATATCAACTATTGAGCTATTGACTAAAGGAAAAACAAGAATGTAACACACTGAAGATTATGTACAATAAAATTTCTGTACTAATAATGGTTACATTTGCTGTGGGGCTGTGAATTATTTGGTACCTTCTTTCTGTCTTTGTTTCCAATTATTTAAATTAATTTATCTTCCTCACTATTATGGAAGTCATTTTAAAGTCATGAATTAAAAGAAATTTAATTAAAGATTATTTCATAATTGATTTATAATTTTTTAGAAGGATTGATTTAGTTTACTGGATAAACTAGGACAGAGACTATATCTTCTGTTTCTTTATAACTTCCTATAATATCTGTTCTTGCATATAGTAGTAGTCTGATGTGCAGTTAATTACAAAAACCCTTGCTGCAGACTATTGAATTTACCATGCCAAAAAGTGAAATGAAACTTGGAAAATTTTGAGAAATTTTTAAAAGATTTTGTAAAATAATAGGGAGTAATAAGTCCTAATGCTCAGGAAATTTAGTCCACAGTAAGAAAAAATTGTAAGTATCAGACCTCCCTTTTCCTTTATAGTATTATAAAAATACCACTTTAATATCCACTAAAAATTTGCTATTTTCCAAAAGTAGCCCAGGCATGGTGGTCCATGCCTGTATTCCGAGCACTTGGAAAGCTGAGGTAGGAGGATAACCATGAGTTTGAGACCAACATGAGCTACATAGTGAAGTCAAGGCCAGCCTCCAACTACATAGTGAGACCCTATCTCAGAAAACCAAACCAACCAACCAACCAACAAACAAACAAAAAGTAGCTCTTATGATTTCACTAGAGACTTTAAAAAATCAAAGGAAGATGATTCCAAAACAAAAAGGATGCTGTGAGAAAAGAAAATTACAAACTGATCTTTCTCATGAACATTACACATAAAAATTTCTAAACAAAATGTCACCTGATTGAAGTCAGTAATACATAGAAATTATTATAAATTATGACCAAGTGCAGTTTTCTTAAAATGTGCATGTGCTCTAACATTTCCAAATCAATGTAATCACTATGGGGGAGGGGGTTTCGTATGATCATCTTGGTAGACTTTTTTAAAGTCTTCAATACCCATTCTTAATAAGTAGAAATAAAAAGACACTTCTAAGAAAACAAAAAATAAAAAGGGACTTCTTTTAACCTGGTTAGGAGAATTTACAAAAATCCACAGCAGAATTCAAAACAAGATAAATGTCCCCATCCTCATCACTTCAATTCAGTAATGTGCTGGAGGTCCTTGCCATAAGAAGGCAAGAAAAACAAGTTAAAAGTCTGAGTATTTGCAAGAAAATTTTCTTTATTCACAGATGACTTGTTAGTATATGTAAAAAAAAAGAATCTAAATGGATTTATAATTTTCATGTCTTTGGGATAAGCTATATTTTTTAAACAGAATCCAAAAAGTACATTAAGAAGCAAAGAATTCACTGAACCATGTTAAAATTAAGAATGTCTGTTCATCTAAAGAGTCTCTTACAAAGAGCAAAAAGGCATATCACAACCTAAAAGACATTTACTATAGATGATCTGACAGAAGACTTGTATCCATAATATACAAATAACTGCTACAAATCAATAAGAAAAAGTCAGATAGCCCAAGAGAGAAATAGATAAAAGACTTAAATAGATGTTTCACAAAAGAGGATTCCTACCTGCCAATAAACATACAAGAAGATGCTCAATCTTACATGAGAGATATGAAAATAAAACATTAAGAATAAAATACCAAGAGTTGGCAAGAAAACGGAACAATTGAGATTCTTATACAGTGCTGGCAGGAGTGGAAGTTGATTTAAAACTTCTGTAGACAGCTGTTTGGCAGTAACTGCAGGGCTGAACATATGCATAATCTGTGTCTAGCATTTCCACTCATCCATATGTATGTGTTTAAACATGTTCTAGAATGTTTACAGCACATACTTATAATAGCCCTATACCAGAAACAACCTAAATGTCTTTCAACAATAAAATGGGTACATAAATTGTGGTACAGTCATGCAGTGGGACCACTTTACAGCAGAGGTCCAAACTTTTTTGTAAAGGGCCAGATAGCAAATACGTAAGACTTTGTATGAAATATGGATTTCTGTTCCAACTACTCAACTCTATTGTTATAGCCTGAAAGCAGTTATAGACAATACTTAACAAAAGAACACGATGATTTAGAAAATGTTTATGGATACTGAAATTTGAATTTTATCCAGTTTTTCAGATGTTGTGAAATTTTATTCTTTCAGTTTTTTTTATCTGACTAGAAAAATAAAATTTTTCTTTAGCCCACAGGCCATATGAAAACAGGCATTGGGTCAAATTCATCCCTCTACCCACAGTTTGTTGATCCCTGCTCTGTAGCAGTGAGAGTGAGTAAACCATTAATGTGATTTAATCT
>RJWT010004801.1:0-32367 GCA_004365215.1 Cuniculus paca
ACAAGACAATGAGAACCAGCTTTGATCTGTGAATTGTACAAGTGTGTTAAAGATACCTAGGGACAAAAGTCTTCAGAGAGGGCTTTAAATAAATGTTAGCCTCACTCGCCATGTGAGGAGGACCATGCAGCAGCACAAAGCCCCCAGAAACTTTTTCGCTCTAGAGCCCAAGGGCAGGATTTCTTCTCAACCAGAAGTAGTAGATCTTCCTGGGCTGGGTTTTCCAGTGCAGTTTGTCCTTCTTGCTATTGTCCTCTCATGAATAATTAGGCCTTGAATTACAGTACTGGCCAGACCTTTCCCTTCTTCTCCCTCTCACCTTTCATTTGTTCTGTTACAAGCCCACTGTTTCTGACAATTTGGTTCCTAACTTCCCAAGAAATTAGGGCTTCCACAGGGAGCAGTGTGTCAGAATTCTTTCCCTGCTCAATGTTTAGAACTTCTCAATCAGAGTCTTGAGGTTAAATTAGAAAAGAAGCCCTGAAAAACCCCGGTTACCCATAAGTGGGGTGTGCAGGTGCTATGGTTGATACACTGTGTCAACTTGAGCAGTTTAGAAGTTAACTGAGAGACTCAGCAGGGAGCCAGGTTTCTTACTTTGTAAATGTCCTCATCCTGTGCAAAGGAGGGCAAGGAGATTTTGTGAGTGCTACACCCATGCTGAAAGGGGGCAGGGGTGATGGGCTATGTACAACATAATGGAGGAGAAGAGGTTTGTTTTCCCCTTTTCTCTCTTTTGCTCTGCTACTGCCTTGATGTGTTGCCCCAGTGCCATGCCACTCTGCCTTGGAGCCAGCTGATATGGATTGCAACCACCAAAAACTGTAAGCTAAATAAACCTTTTCTCCCCTAATTTTGGGTGTCAGGTATCTGTCTCAGCAACAGGAAAAATAAACAAGACAGCAGGTCATGATTCCTCAGCACATGTAAGCCAAAGAAAACCCCCATTCACTTCAGAATTTCACTTTAACAGCCATTTTTACCTACCCTCAAAGAAAGGGCCTTCTGGGAGCTCTCTGCATTAGAAATGTGGCACAAACATCATTACTGGGGACATTAGGGGGTTACTAAGTCCCTAGTTCAATTCCTGGGGGAGAAAGACCCATCAGGGATACTGGCTCCAAATCCACACACAAATCTAGTGGCACAAAACCTGATGGTGGCAGGGAGGTAAGGGAAGAGGTCAAGGCTACAATCGGAGACCTCCTGGAAATACAGTAGACATTCTGTCTTTTGGGGACCAGGTGGAGGGAGAAAAATATGTCATGGGTGGAGACCTGCAGCCTGGCAGGTTGGAGCCTTGGCCTGCCTTCTTCCCTCACATTAGCCTGGGAACCTAGGAATTCCTTGCACCAGGAACAAGGGGACCCTCACATTCAGTCTGCCTGGTCCTATATTCTGGCCCATCAACCATTCCACCATACTCACTCCTAGAGTCTCTTTCCCCAAAGTCTGAGAAATAGGACCCTAATTTTTTCATGCATGGCCAGGGTGACCCCCTGAAGGACCAAGAGAAGGGGCAAGAGAAATGACCTCTAAATTACAGTTCCATATGCAAAGTAGACCTATTTTGCAAAAAGTAAGGGAAAAGGGGTAAAATAGCCTATGTACAATTGTTCTTTGCTCTCAAAAATTACCCCAGGGGCTAGGGATTTAGCTCAGCAGCTTAAATGCCTGTCCAGCCAGTGCAAGGTCGTGAGTTCGATCCCAGGAACAAAAATAAATAAATAAATGTAAAAAAATTACCCCAGATGGATGTCTCAGTGTTTCTTTGACTCTCCTCAGTTAGCCGCTTTGGAACTGACATCCTTCCCTTGTCCCATTGGGGAGAGATCCAACCTTTAGGCTCCAACAGAGAAAAGGCAAAACCCAAAGAATCCCCTGTTCTGAATTCAGGCCCATTGCCTCAGCAGCCGACCTGCTGACCCTCCGTACCAGTCTCAGAGTGGGTGGGGGATGACAGCAGCTCCAGATATAGGTTGTATCACAAACTAAGTTAACAGGTGTTGCCTGATCAGGCTCAAGGAAGAGATGCCAAAACATCTGATTTAAATGGCAATTGTCTTGTGCATGTTTGTCTATTTGTCTGTTCAATTTGTACTAGTAATCTTTTGTGCTTTCTTGAAAATAGTTGTTCACAAATGTATGTTTACCAAAACAGTGACCTGAATAAGCATGACTGTGATGTGTGAATACATGTGCTGTGTATAGCACACATGCTAATAATAATTGACAAAAACAATGGAATAAAGTACATGCTAGAATTCTAAACAAATATGCTTAATATCTTAAAATCTCCAGTATTAAAATTTTCTGTTTGAATAATCTGCATTAATTTTGTTACGATCTGGTTGAAAAAAATTGCTTTAGTGACAAAATGAAATGTTGATATTTGATGTATTAGAAAGGACTCAGAACTAGACTCAGATAGTAACTACATGTCAGTATTGGTGTTTTATGTGAAAGAAAAGCAGGATACTAGTATGAGATGCCAATAGTAGAGAAAACAGGTGCAGGATACAGGAACTTTGTTTATACTTGCTAATATTTCTGCTAACTGATACCTGCTTAAATAAAGGAAATGAACTTAAAGTGCATGGATAATTGCTCCTTTTTTCCCTAATTTGCATTTAGTATTTTAAAAAATATCAGTATAAATGACACCTGTCATTCTTTGGATGGAAATAAAGGAAAACTGGACTAGAAGCCTGTTCTGCTGGAAATTGGCTGGAAGGGTCATGAACATGTGACGCAGCTCTTTCCTTCCGGATTACTCCCAGGCTCTGGTTCACTGGCTGAAGAGGGTGCATGGGGACACTCCGGGCGGGAAGGAGCATCGCTACCGCTCTCATGCGCCCCCTGCTGGTCCTGAGCGTCCCTGCAGGAAGGTTTATGTCTGGGCTCACACTGATGTCCCCTCACTGTGTCTCTTGCACAGTAATACACGGCCGTGTCCTCGGAGGTCATGGAGTTTAGCTGCAAGGAGAACTGGTTCTTGTCTGTGTCAGCAGTGATAGAGATGCGGCCCTGGAAGGCCGAGTTGTACTTTGTGCTGCCTGACCAGTACCCCATCCACTGTAGAGTTTTCCCAGGAGGCTGGCGGATCCAACTCCAAACATAGCTGCTGGTTACAGAATCTCCTGTGACTGTGCAGGTGAGGACCAGGGTCTCCCCAGGTTTCACCAGGCTGGCTCCTGACTCCAGAAGTGTAGGATCAGACAGCACACCTGAGGACAAGGGGAGGCATGGTGAGTCTTTCCCTTCCCACACCCAGGCGCCTCTAAACAACCAGAAACCACAGAACTCTCACCCAGGGGAGTTGCCATTATACACAGAAGGGTCCACAGCATCTCCATGTTGCCTGCAGGATGAGGACCTCCACGCTCAACCTGCAGGCAACAGAGATTTCTTCTGCCTGCACCTAGGGTGATTTGCATCTGTGTCTGGGGGCTGTATAAGAGGCTGAGCCAGGGTGACACAGGTTCCTCACACCCTGTGCTGGACTGTGGGTGCTGCTGAACACAGCACTGCTGGTGTTGTTTCAGCACTGGGAGATCTATTCTATTTTGTGGTTTTACCCAGAATGGTACTGTATTTGACCATCATGTAAAGAAAGTGTTGAACGTTTCTGTCTTGTTCTTTATCAGTCCATTATTGCATGCTTTTAATTGTAATTTCTGTAGAAACCCTTTACAAAGATGAACTTCTTGCTGGTGCTATAGACTCTAACTTGGCCCACCTGCCTGGGACTGTGGTCATTCATGTTAGTCTGGTAAGAGTCTCTGAAAAACCATTTTGATTTCTTCTCCAGTGTTCTCATCCTCAAAAGTGGACAGTGTGCTGGTTCTGACACAAGAAAATGACCTCATGCACACCAACATTTTAGCAGGATCCTGTCCACAAACAATTCATATCTGAGAAGAGTTTGCTTCAAATCTTAGGGCAAGTGGCAGCTAGTGACAACAAGGCAGAGGGCCTGGGTGATGTCTTTTGACTGAGGGTTGTGTGGTGAGGCCCACAGGAAGGAAAGCAGCCTTGATCTCCATGCAGCACAGAAAGCCCAGTACAGACAGCCCATGGAGGAGCAGTCAACCAACATAGATTCCATTCAAATTGACTAGTGCATGAATTAAAAATGATAAGTGCATCTCCAAAATAGAGGCCTGCTGCCTTCATGATGGCCCCTAGGTGAATTCCTCAGAACACACTGATTTTTTCATCTGACTCTTTGTGACGTGCTCCAAACTATGAACACTGCCACTGTCTGAACTTGTCACAGAAGTCTCCACACTAACTCTGGAGTGTAAGAGAAGAATAGGGATATGATTTGAATAAAAAAGACACTCAGGGAGCAGACAGTATAAAATAATCTGTATGTAATTATATTCAGACAGTAACAGTGATCTCAATTCTTCAAGTGAAAGCAGAATGTCAATAGAAGGAAGGCAGATATAAGAGCAAATGCACTTGGTCCAATTTAGAAAAACCAAAAACTTGAGTACAAGGAACTAAGTGGCCATTCAGAAAGTAGAGTGAACTTATTTTAAAAGCAAACAAAAAAAATCATTATAGGGAATATTATACTCTGTGCTTGTAACACATTTCTTTATCCATTCACATATTGAATGACATCTTTTTCTGCAGTATGGGTGTCTCAGTTACTTTTCTCTCATTGTTGAGACAAAGTACCTGACACCCAAAATGAACGGAAAAAAGGTTTATTTATTACAGCTCGTGGAGGTTGCAGTGCATACTCAGCTGGCTCCAAGGCAGGGTGGTGTGGCTAAGAAGCAGCCATTCATGGGGGCCTCAGGCAACAAGAGCAAAAAGGCAAAAGAGAAGGGGAAAACATGCCTTGTTCTCTCCCTTATATTGTACGCTGCTGGCACCCCCAGGCAGGTGCTGCACTCACACCACCAATCTCAGCACTAGGCAATGAATCAATCACAAATGCTAGACTCAGCTGCCTCCATGGCTGCACAGGGCCTGGGGGGGCGCACCCAGACACAAACCATAACATTCCACCCCTGGCCCCCCAAAGACTCATACACATCCTTTATACAAAAGACATTTAGTCCATTTCCATGAGTTGCCAAGGTTCTAACAGTTTCAGCATTGCTGAAAAGTCCAAGTCCCAAGTCTCTGCCAAGATCTAAGGCAAACTTAGCTGCAAGCCCCTGTACAAATGAAAACAAAGTTAAACACTTCCAAAAGACAATAGCACAAGATAAACATCACCATTTCAAAGGGTAAAAACAGGGATATACAAAGAATGGGACCAAAGGAAGTCCAAAATCCAGCAGGGCAAACATTAAGTCCTGGAGTTCCATACTCAGCATCTGAAGCAATCTGGTTGCAAGCTCCAAAAGGCTTGAGTGACTCCATTCCCATGGCACTTCCAGGGGTTTTAGCTCTTATGGCTTCACTCTTGGGCTGGTTTTTCTCTCTCCTTGCAGGTTTCCTATCTTAGGGATATCATGTGATATTTTGACACATATGAACCTTGTGTTGCATTTAAATCAGGAGAAAAACTTATCATTTACGATAAAATCACCAAAACTCTCTTCTGCTAGCTTTGTGAAATTCCCAGTACAGTATCATTACCTATACTTGTCCTAATATGCAAAAGCAACCAGTGCTTCTTGTTCCTATAGAACTGTCCCTCAGAATTCAGTCATCAGTCTCTTCCATCCTCTATCTTCACCATTCTCTTTTAAATCTGTTGGATAAACACCTACAGCATGTTCTTCCCTGTGTGGTGCTTTCCGATGAGGTCTGGCTGTGGAAAAGCTGTCTCAGTGTGTTCTATGTAGTTTTGCCAACTTGAGTTCCCACCAGCAAGGAGAATGAGTTTGTACTTCTCAGTAGGTTACCAGGCTGGTAATATCATGAGAGGGCTGGATTCCTTGTGAAAAGCACTTTGTGGTTTCTTATTGTTATTTAATTTGAGGTTTCCTAATTAAAATAATGGGAATATGACAATTGCTGGCTTATTTGTCATCTACATATCTTCTTTAATAATGTGCCACTCAGATATCTTAGTTATATTTTCAGGGATTTTCAGTGGAAAAGCTTGCAATTCTTAGTGGTTTCTTAAGGTGCTGCTCAGAAACTTTGGTTCTACTTTTTTTTAAGTTTTAAAATAAAAACAATAGAAACAATGATACAGAATTTCAAAGCAAAATAAAAGAATATTAACAATGGTTAATATATTGCATATTGTTGTCTTCAAAATAGTTGCTCAGATTACAAGATCTAGGCATGAAAAAATGATCAAACAATGAAAATACACCAGTTGCTAGTAATTCACCACAGCACCTGCAGCTGCTTTGTTTGAGCTCCACAATTTTTCCTTTCAAATCTTTTTGAGATTTCTATGGGAAACTTCATTTAGGTTTTCAGGAGAGCCATACTTATTGAAGCTTTGCTTTTGCTGCCTGTGGAGTCTAAAGACAGAGAAACAACCAGAAGGGAGATAAAACAAGCACCTGTCATGACCAGGCAACTTCACAGACGAGCCACAATGGAAACATCTGGATGATAAGTCTGCCTCCGGGTGGTCGGGATATTTTGGAGCCTGTGAATGAGACACATCCTAGATGGAAGTTAAATGCACAGAGGAGCAAGTCAGGGTACATAAGAAACCTCCATTATGGGTGGGGAGAGTTGGAGGTACAGAGAAGTGGCTCACAGGGGTCACACAAAACCTCAGAGAGTTTAGAGAAAGCTCAGTCATGGGGACCAGCCAATAGAGATAGAATAATTATAGGCCTAGGGAAACAAAAACTGATTTTGATTCCCCATTTGAGTGGGTATATTTATTTAATTGATACAATTAAAATATTTCATGTGCATTGTACATTCTTAGACTGCAGTTACAAAGTTAATTTGGTCTTCTGCTGCTTCATTACAGACAAGGCTATTTAGGGAGTTCCTTTGCAGACAGGCAAATTTACAATGTAACGACTTGAGAACATAGAAAAAAACAAGAAAAGGAAAGAGCACTATCTGGCCTCCAGAAATGAGTTAGGCAATACTTTTTCCATTTCAATTACACTACTTTTCTCTGTTAGTTCATCCAGAAGAACAGTTTGTGCTCTCATTGTATGATTGGTCATTTTTTATGCCTAAGTCTTGTAACCTGAGCAACTACTTTGAAGATGACAATATGTAATATATTAATTAGTGTTAATTTCTTTTTTTTTAAATTCTATATCATTTCTATCCTTTTTTATGTTTTGCTTTTTTAAAATTTAAAACAAAAAAGAGTTTAAGGAGTACCAACATTTAGTCTTCCCTGAAGTTGTAGAATTCAGTGGTGAATCAGTTGGAGCTCAGTCTTTTTTTAGTTATTAGGTTTTTTTAAAAAAAGAATAAAACAGCTGGGCGTGGTGGCTCACACCTGTAATCCCAGCACTCAGGAGACTGAGACAGGCAGATCGTTGTGAGTTCGAGACCAGCCTGGGCTACAAAGTGAGCTCAAGGCCAGCCTGAAAGGCATAGTGAGACCCTGTCTCAAAAACAGGGCCCGGGATCTAGCTCAGCGGTCTAAGCGCCTGCCCGGCAAGCGCAAGGTCATGAGTCCAATCCCTGGTGCCACAAAAAAAAAAAAAAGCATAAAACAAAGCAAAACAGAACAAGGCAGATCACAACACAACAATGCAAGCAACATAGGACTTCAAAACAAGACAAGAGGAAATCAACAGTGGCTACCATAGAGTCTCCTGTTTTCTTTGAAATACTTGTTCATACCTTCACACACAATAAATTTGAACAAAAAACAAATAGTATAAAACCACTAAAAACAAAGGAATGAAAGCATTACATGCTTCAAAACCAGACAATAAGAAATCAACAAGGGCTACAATAATGCCTCTTGTTTTCTTCAACATAGTTGTCCATACCTTCTCACATATAGAAATCAAAGAATTGAAAACAGACTAAAACCAATCAAAACAAAGGATAAAAGCATTATTGGACTTCAAAACATGATGATAAGACATCAGCAATGGCTACCATAATAACTTGGTTTCTTCAAAGTAGTTGTTAATAGCATCACACATAATAAAATCAGTTCTTCCAAACTCTTTAAGAGTAGTTCAAGGCATGTATAAGCCTATTCATGAACATCTATCCTTTCTGTGTTAGAAGTAATAACAAAACAAAACACAGAGAAACATGAATCAAAGAGTCAAATAAATAATAAAAACAGAGAGCCCCAAACAATAACAATATGGGCTTTCAAAACAAGGTGGTAGAAATATAACAAACGTTGTTATTTTGAATAATAATCTTAAAATCAGCTGCTCAGATTAACAGATACAGACATTAAAAATTGATCTAATCCTATGAATGTTAACTATTTTATTCCAAAAACTAATAGAATTAGTAATACAATCATCTTAGCTATCTTAAATGTATATATATATAAATTTATATCTTTTTTCTTTTCCCTTCCTTCTTTTCTCCTTGTTTTGGTTACTTTTCTCTCGTTGCTGAGACAAACACCTGACACCCAAAATTAGGGAAGAAAAGGTTTATTTAGCTTACAGTTTTTGGAGATTTCAGTCCATAATCAGCTGGCTCCAAAGCAGGGTGGCATGGCACTGGGGTAGCATTTCAAGGCAGCAGCCAGAGCAAAAGAGCCAAAATGCAAGCCTCTTCTCTACCCTTAAATTGTACACAGGCCACCCCCACTCCAGGGCAGGTGTAGCACTCAGAAAACATCCTTGCCCTCCTTTGCACAGGATGAGGATATTTACAAAATAAGAAGCCTGGTTCCCTGCTGAGTCTCTCAGTTAAACTTCTAAACTGCTCAAGTTGACACAATGTATTAACGATAACACTCCTTTCCCCTGAGTTATTTTTTCCCCTTTGAGCAGTTTCTTACCCTTTAACAGTATTTATTGAAGATTTTTTATCTTTACTCTTTCACTTCCTTCCACTAGGGAGATGATATGGTGTTTACATATGTGGGTTTGATTTATTTCACTTATGAGTATGGTCTCAAGCTACATCCATTTACCTGTAAAAGCCTCAGTGTGATCTTTATAGCTGAGTAGTAGTCCATTGTATAAAAATACTATGTTATTATTATCCATTCCAAAGTTCATGGGCAATTGGGTTGTTTCCAAGATTTGACTATCACAGATTGTGCTGCTATAAACATATATCACTGTAGTATGATGTTTTCAATTCTTCTGGGAATATGCCCAGAAGTGGAAAAGCTGGGTCAAATGGCACTTCCAATTCCAGCTTTTTGAGGAACCTCCAGAGTGATTTCCACAGTGGTTGCACCAGTCTGCACTCCCACCAACAGTGGAGATGGGTTCCTTTTTCCCCACGGCTTCTCTAGCACTTGTTATTGGTGGTTTTCTTGATCCTGGCCATTCTTTCTGGAGTTAGTTGGAATCTCAGTGTTGTTTTAATTTACATTTCTGGAATAACCAATGATGCTGAACATTTTTTCATGTATTTATTTGCTGTTTGTATTTCTTCAACTGAGAAGTGTATTTTCACCTCAGATGCCCATTTTTGGATTGGGTCTTTGAATTTTGGGGGCCTGATTTTTATAATTCTTTATATGTTATAGATAGAAGTCCTTTGTCTGAGGGACAGTTGCTTAAGATTTTTTTCCCAATTCATGGGTTTTGTTTTCACTCTGTTGGAGATTTCTTTTGACATGCAAAAACTTTTTAATAAAATGAGATCCCAGTTGGTGATTGTGGGAAGTGCTTTCCGTGAAGTTTGATTTTTGTTCATGAACTGTCTGCCTAAACCTATGTCTTCAAGAGTTCTACCTACTTTGTCTTCCAGCATATTTACTGTTTGTGTTTTAATATTTTGATATTTGATCCATTTTGATTTTAGTTTAGTACATGGTGATAGGCTTGGGTCTAGTTTTAATTTTTGGCCCATCAAAAGGCAGTTTTTCCAGCACCACTTATTAAAGAGGTTGTCTTTCCTCCATTGAATATGTTTGGCACCTTTGTTGAAGATGAGGTAGCTGAGTGTGTTTGTAGTTGTTGTTGTATCTTCTAATCTGTTCCATTGATCTTTGCATCTGTTTTTATTACAGTACCATGCTGATTTTATCACAGTAGCTTTGTAGTATACTTTCAAGTCACGGATTGTGATGCCTCTTGCCTTGCCTTTGTTGCTCAGAATTGCCTTTGCTATTCTAGGTCTCTTCTGGGTCCAGATGAATTTTAGGAATGATTTCTCTAGATCTGCAAGGTGTGCTAATGGTATTTTGATTCGAATTAAATCTGTATAACAATTTTGAGAGAATAGCCATTTTCACAATGTTTGTTCTTCCTCTCCATGTACACAAAATGTCTTTCCATTTTCTGGAATCCTCTTCTATTTCTTTTTTGAGAGTATTGTAATTTTCACTGAATTGATCTTTTACTTTGTTTATTAGATTGATTTCTAAGTACTTCATTATTTGCATAATATTGTGAAAGGTGTGGTCTCATTTATTTGTCTCTCAGTGAGTTTGTTGTTTGTTTACAGGAATGCTATTGATTTTTGAGTGTTGACTTTGTATCCAGCTACATTACTGAATTTGGTTATTACATAAAGAAGTGTTTCAATGGAGTTTTTGTGGTCTTTGATGTAGAGTATCATGTCATCTGCAAATAATGATAATTTAACTTCATCCTTTCCTATCCTTATTCCTTTTATTTCTCTCTTGCATAATTGCTCTGGCTAGTGTTTCTAGCAATATATTGAATAGGAGTGGTGATAATGGACATCCTTGTCTTGTTCCCGATTTTAGAATGAAAGCTTTCTGTTTTTGACCATTTAATGTGTTACTGGCTGTTGGTTTGTCATAGGAGACTTTCATCAGATTGAGATAAAGGCCATCTATACCAATTTTTTGTAGTTTTTTTTAATCATGAATGAGTGTTGGGTTTTGTCAAAAGCTTTTTATGCATCTATTGAGATGATCATGTGATTCTTGCCTTTGATTCTGTTGATATGGTATATTACATTTATTGATTTGCCTATGTTGAACCACCTCTTCATTCCTGGGATGAGTCCTACTTGATCATGGCATATAGTCTTCATAATTTGTTGCATTCTATTTGCCAGTATTTTATTGAGGAGTTTTGCATCTATGCTCATTATTGATATTGGTCTGTAGTTCTCTTTTTTGGCTGGGTCTTTCTCTGGTTCTGGTATTAGGGTAATACTTGCTTCCAAGAATGAGTTAGGGAGAATTGCTTCCCTTTCAATTTTATTGAAGAGTTTGAGGAGTGTTGGCATTAAGTGTTCCCTGAATTTCTTGTAGAATTCAGCTGTGAATTCATCAGGACAAGAGCTTTTCTTTGTTGGTAAGGTTCTAATTACATTTTCAATTTACTTAAATGAAATTGGGTTATTCAGCAGTTTTATATCTTCTTGATCCAACTTTGGTAATTCATATGTTTCTAGAAATCTGTCTATTTCTTCTGTGTTACTGAACTTATGAGAGTAAAGATTTTTGAAGTAGGTATTGATAATCTTTGTATTTCCACTGGGGCTGTAGTGATTTCACTCTTTTCATCCTTTCTGAATTTGAGTTTTTTCCCTTTTTTAAAATGTGGTTCATTATGGGTTCATTAATTTTATTTATTCTTTCAAAAAAACCTGCTCTTTGATTCATTTATTCTTTGTACTGTTTTCTTAGTCTCCATTGTTTTAATTTCTCATCTGATCTTTATAATTTTCTCCCATCTTTTGACTTTGGGCTTCAATTGCTCTTGCTTTTCTTGATGTTTGAGGTGTAGCATTAGGTTGTTTATTTGTGTTCATTCCACTTTCCTGATGTGGGAATTCACTGCAATTAATTTTCCTCTGAGGACTGCTTTCATTGCATCCCACTGATAAGTTGTATTTGTATTTTAATTTGCTTGTAGGTATTGTAGAATTTCTTCTTTAATTTCCTCTGTGACTCACTGATTGTTTAGGAGTGTATTATATAATTTCCATGTGTTTATGAAGTTTTTGCAGTTTCTTTTGTCATTAATTTCCAGTTTGATGGCACTATGATCAGATAATATGTATGGGATAATTTCAATTCTTTGCATTTACTTAAGCATATTCTATGGGCTAGTATATGGTCTATTTTAGAGAATGTCCCATGTGAAACTGAGAAGAATGCAGATTCTGATATTGTCAGTTGGAAGATTCTGTACACATCTACCAAGTCGATTTGTTCACAAGTTTGATTCAGTTCTGTTGTTTCTTTGCTGATTTTCTGTCTAGTTGATCTGTATCTTTGGGTCAAGGGTGTGTTAAGGTCTCCCATTACAATTGTAATATTGCTTATTTGATTTTTCATTTCTATTAATTTTTTTATATAGCTTGTTGCTCCTATATTTGGTGAGCATATATTTAAGATTGTTAATTCTTCCTCTTGATGTTTTTCCCTAACCAGTATGTAGTGACCTTCTTTATCTCTTTTGATCATTCTTGGTTTGAAGATCCCATTGTCTGCCAACAGAATAGCTACCCCCATTTTTTGTTTGTTTTTTTATTTGTTTGTTTTGGTGCCTGTTGCATGAAGTATTGTTTTCCATCCTTTGACTTTCAGTCTATGAATTTCCTTTTGGATTAGATGGATTTCTTGTAGACAGCATATGGTTGGATATTGTTTCTTGATCCATTCTGCAAGCCTGTTTCTTTTAATTGGTGAATCGAGGCCATTTACATTAATGGTTATAACTGGTATATATTGGCTTATTTTTGTCATGTTATCTTTCTGTGTTGGTTTCTTTACCTTTTCCCTCTCTGTAATTTTGTGCCATTCTGGGCTTATTTTGTGTTAGCAGACATGTCCCCCACTAATCTCTATAGCTGTTTAAACTGCTCTTTTCTAGCTAATCCCAGCACTTGGGAGGCTGAGGGAGGAGGATTGCCAAGAGTTCAAGGCCAGCCTGAGCTGCATGATGAGACCATCTTAAAAAATAAAACAAACTTAAAAACCTGCTCTTTAGTTATAGCTCTAGGGGAGCACACTGCACTACGCACACACCCTGGTTGTGCTGCTCCTTTCTGGTTGTGCTGGTCCTTTCTAGTAGCACCTCTGCACACCACGAGGTGTCGCTATTCAGCCCGTAAACTCTGTAGTACCCAGGCCTCACGACACTTGGCAGAATTTTGGTTGTGGTGTGGAAGAATTCACTTTCAGGCACCAAAGAATGGTTGTTGGGCAGCACATGTCATGGACACTGAATTAGCTGGTGCTCCTGGGAGTGGTGAGCAAGGTACTATTTGGATTTTTTTTTCTTTTTTCCTATCGTCACAAGTCTGCCCTCTCCTGCAATGAACTAAACTGGCTCTCCTCCTATGATTTGTTTCCTTCCCTGTAGGAAAAGGCATGAGTTAGGTCTGAATGGACCACTGAGCCTGCCTCCTTCCCACTTAGCCTGTGCTCTGTGTAATTTCAGTTACGGTCCCACGGGCGTGAATAGGCAGAGGCTTGTGCCTTTGTCTGGTGCTCAGACACCTTCAATAAAGTTAGAGGGGCGGAGGATGCGTTACGGCTGGTCCAGTACCTAGTCTTTCACTAACTTCTTAGCAGTCTTCTCAATCTCTGCTCCCCTCCCTTCGTGATAATCAAAGCCTCCACTTCTATCTTCTCTTTCCATGAGGCTCTAGATGGGTGCAGTATGCCACACTCTCTGGCTGTGCTGCTTTTCCCCAGCTCTTCACCTGAGTCTTTTCTCCACACTCCACAAAGCAGCAATACCCCGCCTGTGAACTCTGTGACGCCTAGTACTCTAGGGACTCAGCAGCTTTTGGTTGGGTATAGAAGGTCTTAAGTGCAGGCACTGAACAATGGGCAGTGGCAAGGATTTTCCACAGACACAGAGGTACCAGGTGTCACGATGGGAAATTGACTCTTTTGTTGCAGCTCGCATCACTTTTCTTCCCAGGGGCACTCCAGTGCAGACCACTGCTTGCACCTGCAACTCCCTGAACCATGGCTATCTCAATGCTTGGGATTGGGTCCCTAAGCAGGACCGTGCCTTTGCTTTTTACTTTCCCAAAGGCCTGCTGGTGATTTCTTAGTCACCCCCTCTGAGTGATTCTCTGGCTATCACTTACTCTGGACCCTAGCCCTCTCCCAATGAGGACAGTGGAAGGCTAGCAGCCAGTCACAGCAGACATGCACCCTCTCTCAAGTGCATTAGATTCTTTTGAGGAATGATTTATTGACCAGTGGGCCTGGTGCACGAGGTGTGCTGGGTGCTGGAGCAGCCCAGCTTCCCTGTCTACACTCCTCTGATACTAGGTCTGATTTTGTGGGTTACTCCTTCAGGTTGCCTTACTGTATCTGTGTTCGTCTGCCTCTTGCATTTCTGAGTACCTGCACTTTCTAGTCAACATTTTCTAACCTTCCCTTATGCACTGCTGTCTCTACTCAGCCCTTATGGATCTCTGATCTTTATATTTCTTCTTTTGAGGGTTTTCTGCTCAATTGACTTGCTCATTCAATGATTAGGCTGTTTCTTTTGGTGTTAAGGTTTTTGAGTTCTTTACATATGCTAGATATTAATCTGCTCTTGGAAGAGGAGCTGGTAAAGATTCCATCCCATTCTGTAAGTTGTCCCTTCTCTCTGTTGTTTCCTAAGCTATGGAGATTTTTATGTAGTCTAATTCGCTTATTGTTGATTTACTTTCTTTGCTAGTATGAGCCTATTCAGGAAGTCTTTTCCTGTGCCTATAGCTTCAAGTGTATTTCCTAAATCATATTCCAGCCATTGTGAGGTGCCCAGTCTTATATTAAAGACTTCTATCCATTTTATCTGATTTTAGTACAGAGTAAGATCTCATTTCATTCTTCTGAAAGTGGATAGTTTTTCTTTTTTCTTTTTTTTTTCTATGAGCAGGATATATTTATTGAGAGAAGGAAAGCTTCTCTCTGAGAGAGAGACAGAAGGGGTCTGAGTGGGTTGCCAAAGACTCTGGTTTTTCTAGGGATTTTTATAGGGTAAAACCACGAGGTGAGGTGGGTCTAAGATGGGGAAAACCTGGAAACTTGCAAGGCAAATGGGCATGAAGTGTGACAGAACTATGGTCAACCAATAAGATTAATTGTCCAGGTAAAAGTGACCAAATCAGGGACAAATAGGGAAGCAAGTCATGTAGCAGGCGAGCATTCTTAAGGATCAATGACTCTTCCACAGGGGATTGGAATCGTCAAGGTGATCCGTACCTATTTAGAATGTCAGTCCCTGTTGTTTCTACTTAGGGTGTGGTTATATTTGTTTTGCCTTGTCTTGAGATCTGGTTTATAGCAGGAGGTGTCTGTCTCCGTCAAGGTCCCAAGGCATCTGATCCTCTGTGTCCACTTTCTCAAGGGCCTGGCCGTATTTGACTGCCTATGCAAGTGGATAGTCTTTCTAGCAGCATTTGCTTAAAAGTATATCTTTTCTTCAGCATTTATTTTTGCCCTCTCTGTCAGAAATCAAATAGATTTAGATGAATGAGTTTGTTTCTATATCTTCTGTTTTATTTTATTTGGCTGCATGTCTGTTTTGGTGAAAGTATTATGCCTTTGCTACTTATCTTTATAGTATAGTTTTAAATTTGGTATTGTGTTGCCTTGACTGTTGCTTTTTTTCCCCTTAGGTTTGCATGGACTATTCTGGGTTTTCTGTGCTTCCCTGTAAAGGATTGGATTTTCTAGTTCGGTGAGGAACGTTGTTATTATTGTAACAGGAAGTACATGAATGTTTAGATTAGTTTTGGTAATGTGGCTATTTTGACAATATGTTTCTGCCAGTACATGAACGACAGAGATTCTACCATTGTTTTTTCTTTTTTTTTATTTTAAAGAGAATAGAACAAAACAAAGCAAAAGAAAATAGAATAGAGTCAAACATAATATAGCATTTCAAAACAGAACACTGCAAGCTATATAGCTTTTCAAAAATTAACAACAGGAGATTAACAATAGTTACCCAAATGTCTCTTGCTTTCTTCAGAATAGTTGTTCATACATTTACAGACAATAAACTCAAACAAAACAAAGTAATATAAAACCAGATAAAACAAAAGAGCATTACAGGCCTTCAAGTCGGACAACAAGAAACCAGCAATGGCTACCATAGTGTCTCATTTTTCAAAAAAGCTGTTCCTATCTTCTCACATATTGCCTTCAAATAGTAGGAAAGGGACTTAAACCAATCAAATCAAAGAATAAAAGCAACATTGGATTTCAGAACCATTTCTCCTTATTTATCGGGAATTTTGTATCTTATTGAGTCAGTTTCTTACACTAGTGAGACAATGTGGTGTTTACACATGTGTGTTTGGTTTATTTCACTTATGAGTATGGTCTCAAGTCTCATCCATTTACCTATAAAAGCCTCAATGTGATCATTTTTTATAGCTGAATAGTACTCCATTGTATAAAAGTACCACATATTCTTTATCCATTCCTCCATTGGATTTTACCATTTTCTGATGTCTTCTGCAGTTTCTTTCTTCTGTGCTCTGTACTTTTCATTACAAAGGTCTTCCACCTTGTTTGATAGGTTGATTTTGTCCTAACAATGAGAAAATAACTAAGACAGTACTTGAATCATTAATCAGAGCAATAAAGCAAGAGAAAAAGGGATATGTATGGGAAATTATCATGGATTTCATGTGACAAAGCCCTTCATATAGAAGATCCCCCAAAAATTCTACTGTAAGACTTGCAATTAGTAACCAAAATCAGTAATGCAATAGGAAGAAAATTAACACAAAAAAATCAAGAGCATTCCTCTACTCCAGTAATAAACTCACATAGAATCAAGTTAGGGAAACAATATAACTCATAATATCGTCAAGGCAAATTAAATACATATGAATTAATCCAACCAAGGAAGTGAAAAACCTCTACAATAATAACTACAGTACTCTGAAAAAGGTGCTCAAAGAGGACATCAGTAAAGGGAAAGACATCCCCTGTTCCTGGATAGGCAGAACCAATATTCTTTAAAAGGACCCTAACTTCCAAATTTATATACAAATTTAATACAATTCCAACCAAAATATCAACAGTGATCTTCACTGAACCAGAAAGGACAACCCTAATATTTATAGGAGACAAAAGAGACTTAGAAGAACAGAAACAATCCTGAGTAACAAGGGCAAAGCAAGAAGCATTACAATTCTAGATTTGATGTTATATTACAAAGTTACAATGACTTTTTAAAAAGCAGTATAATACTGGTACAAAAACCAACATGTGGGTCAATAGAACAGAATAAAGGATGCAGAAACATCACCAGGCACATTCAGCTTTGACAAAGGGGCCAAAAATATACACCACAAGAAAAATAACATCTTTAAAAATGGGGCTGGGAAAATTGGATATTGACAAACAGAAGATTGAATGTAACCTACTATATGTCACCATGTAGTAAATTAAAAATCAAAATGAATCAAAAGTCTAAATGTTACAAAAGAAACAATCTGTTAGAATATTAAATATGTAAAACTCTTGAAGATATAAGTGAGGACTTTTGGAACAGAATGGCAATTACAAAAGAAATAGTACCAAGGGTCTACAAATGGTATCCTACCAAATGATAAGCTTCTTCACAGCAAAGAAAACAGTCAACAGAGTGAAGAATATACAGAATGAGAAAAATATTTGTGAGCTATTTTTCAGTTAGAAAACTATTCAGAATACATAAAGAACTAAAAATATTAGATCCCCAAAAGGAAAAGTAATAAAAAACGTGCAGCTAAAATGAATACATATTTCACAAAAGACAAACGAATGGCCCATAAATACATGAAAATGCATTCAATATTGCTGGTAATTTGAGAAATAAAAAAGCAAAACTGATTTCATTCTTCTCCCGAAAAAATGGGTAATACCAAAAGTCAAGCAATAAAGGTGTTGGTAGAACACCAGGAAAAAAGATACCTACACTGTTGCTGGAAATGTAATC
This sequence comes from Cuniculus paca, assembly GCA_004365215.1. Lineage (NCBI taxonomy): Eukaryota > Metazoa > Chordata > Mammalia > Rodentia > Cuniculidae > Cuniculus > Cuniculus paca. Next base: position 17,943 of record RJWT010004801.1, read on the forward strand.
TAGTTCAACCACTATGGAGCTAATAAACTAAAGTTGAAAAACTAAAATTAGAAATTCTATTTGACTCTGGTATTTTCTTCCTAGGTATCTTACCAAAAACAATTTAAATACATGTAAATACTGTGATACACAATACTCATGTTTGTAGCAGCACACCTCATACTAGCTAAATGCTGGAAGCAGCCTCTGTACCCAATAACAGTTGAGTGTATAAAGAAAATGTGGTATTTATGCAGAATGTAATGTCACCCTACTACAAAGAAGGATAAAAGCCAGTCAAAATTAGGAAATTAGATGCACATTGAGACCATAATGTTAAATAAAATACATCGAAACAGAAGTTTAAATATGGTGTGTTTGTTTTACATGAGAAACAAAATATGTAACTGGTGAGCAAAGTCAAAGATAATAGGAAGTAGGGGGATAGATCTGTTTCAAGTGGGAAGGACACCAAGAGGTGAAGGCAGGGATAGGGAAGAGTAATAAAGAGGATAAAAACAGAATTATATTATTATATTATGTGTAAGTACCAACTCTCAAAAAAGAATGTAATCATAATGTAGTACAAACATGTACTAATAAAAATGAAAAAACAGAACAGAAACAAAACTTTAAAATGGTGGAGAAACAAGGGCTTTCCACTAAAGAGAACCTTAGGTAATTAATGACTACCAAAGCAGCACTGCAAAAAATGCTTAGTGATACCCTAGACAGAGTGAGTGAGGCCCAAAACACCAGAGATCCTAGTGGAATGAATGCACGAAGCCAGGGTGAAGAATTGAGGAAAAGGAAAGAATAAAGAAATCAGTGACAAAAAAATAACACAATGACAGGAATCAATCAACACCCTTCAGTAATTGCTCATAATATAAATGGTCTGAACTCCCCAATTCCCTGTCACAGATTGGCAGGTTAGATCAAAAAACAAAACCCAACTGTATGTTGCACATAGGAGATGAATATAATCCATGAAAAAACACATGTACTGAAAACTGAGAGATAGAAAATAATACTGCATGCAACAGGAGCATGAAAGCAAGCAGGCTTTACAGACTATCGGCAAATTAGTAGTGAAAACCTGACCAGTTAAGAAAAGTTTTTTTTATTTTAGTTTAGTTTAGTTTTGCAATATAGGAACTATTTTCTTCATAAAGTGCTCAAAACATGAAGAACAAGCTCTTTATAAACAGGAGGTACTCCTAGGGAGACAAGAGCAAAGCAGAACCGTGCCAGCTACCTGCTCACTCCCCTGTAACTTGTGGTTAGAAGTGGAAACATCAAAAATCCCTTGGCTGCAATCAATTCAAAACCTCTTCGGAAGATACACCTACCCAGATCCCAAAAAGAGCCTAGAGAAATTCTTAGGAGGGGAATGGCCCCTCCCTCAGAAAAATCATTTCTCCAATCCAAGTGACCTTTCAAAAATGTGACTGAAGATCTTGGCACCTGTGAATACATTTCTCAGCTCTGGTGAGTGATCCTTAAGGTAGGCAACTCTTTTGTGTGTGTGACTTAAAGGCACTTTATTATTGTTCTTAAAGCTACTCCCCCTTCCCCTTCTTCCTCCTCCTCTTCTTCCTCTTCTTCTTTCTTCCTCCTCCTCCTCCTCCTCCCAGGAAAAACATGCCACAGAGAATGGTACATTACAGATTTACATGAATCAAAGGATTCACTGTTGAATTTCAGGGTAGAGTTAATGTCAATACTCTTAACAATTTTCCACGAATTTTAAGAGAAGGAAAACTGCTAAACAATTTCTTTGATACTAACATTGCCCTCAAGCAAAAAGTTGGATAAGGACTTATCATAGAAAGAATACTCCAGACAAATTTCCTTCCCGAACCGACATGGAAAACTCCTCAATATGATACTGGCAAACAGAATTTAACACATCATTAAAAAGAACTTAGATCATGACCAAGTTGGTTTTATCTCAGGAATGCAAGGATTGCTCAGCATATATAAATCCATAAATGTAATACTTCACAGAAACAGGTGTAATAATAAAAATATCATCATCATATCAGTAGATAACCTTTGACAAATTCCAACATTTATTCATTGTTAAAAAGACAACCTTGGTGAAAATAAGTATGTAAAAACTACCAAGTGTCTTTCTAGACTACAGTGAAGGGCTGTGGGTGACATCCTCTCTTTTGGCACAGTCCAGGTTTTGTCCAGTGCCTCCTTAACATTTCAGTGTTTCTAGAAGAGAGGCCCAAGGCTTTATTAAGGACTCTTTCAGAATATCCCAATTACATAGGCAGATTTACAAAGTGACTTCCTCCATGAGCGCATATTAAAGGAAGAAACACAGGTGTGGAGGGCAATGAGTTTTTTGGAGGAGGCTATTTCCACAAGACTACAGCAGATGTATGTGTCCCTCTCCCTACTTACTTCTGGGGCTTTGCTCTGTGTTTCTGAGTGTCCCCTGCTAGGCCTGGGCCCTCCCTTCTTGATCGAGATGGATACTGCCGGTAGTTTTGTGTCTGGGTTGCACTGCGGTCCCTCCTGTGTCTCTCACACAGTAATGCATGGCCATGACATTGGCTGCCAAGAAGCTCAGCTGTCAGGAGGATGGTCCTGGCAAGTCCCAGGAGGTGGAACCCCAGGTTTGGATGGCTGCGCTGAGTTGCGTGTTACCACTGCAGCTGAGCTGTCCCGTGCACGCAGACCGTTCCCTGGAGTGTAGGATCCAGGTCCAGAAGTAACCACAGGTGATGGAGTTTCCAGATATGAAGCAGCAAGGGAGCAGAGCTGAGAGGCTTCGCCAGGCCTGGGCCAACTCTGGCACCCTCCCTGTGCCAAGGGAAGGAGCCCTGGGGACAAGGAGAAAAATGATACTTCATGCCACATCACAGCCCACAACCCAATTGTTGCCTCTGAGAGATGCACATCGGGGTGCAGCCACCAGGGCAGGGACAGCATTCGGAGATCTCATGCTTTCTTCAATAGTAGACACGATTTTCTCAGACAAACCAGTGCGAGAAAAGCTACTGCCTTTCTCCAGCCCTACGGTGGGTCTGGCTGGGTCACTGACGGGAACTTTGGGTTTCTCCATGCTTGAGTCTTTAAGAGTCTGCCGCCTGGACTGCTGTGACTCAGACAGAGCCTTCCTCGCCTCATGTCCTGCTACTCCTTAGCCTTGCCATGGTGGATGAAGGTGGGGATGAGGGTGGGGGATGAGGATGGGGAATGATGACAGGACTGCAAGAAGTGGACCAATACTCTTTATGGGGAAGGAATGTCTCTCTAGGACAAGGACCCATTTGTAATGTATTCCTCACTTTGCAGGGAGTTTATTGAGGAGCTGAGAGCCTCAGTAAAGTCACAGAGGACCCCACCCTGTTTGCCGAGCATGGAGCAGTCTCCTGGGCCTGGAAAGGGGCCACTTCCTGGGCTTCTGCAGGGAGCCTAGAGACCTCAATGACATTTCTCCACCAGGCAGGGGCGTGATGGCCCCAAAGGCACTTCTGGTCTTCCCCATGGATTAGTGTAGCGGGAGGAGAGGCTCTGTTACAAGAGTGAGTGTTTTTCTGGCTGCTCACTTTGTCTCAGAAAATATCATACACTTCATGCAGTGTGAATCCCTTTCCAGAAGTAAGCAGGTGCTGATGCCATGCACTTGGGCCTCTAGAACCATGAGCTAAATGAACTCCTGTCTTTCACAAATTAAGCATTGTGCTCACCCATGCATACGTTCTGTTAAGGCAACAGAAAATGGACTCAGTTACCAAACAAAAACCAATATAACTTAGGGAATGTTTTTACCATAATACTGCAAATGGTGTAGCCCATTGTCTTACTGCATTCTTTAGTATGGAGGATCAATTTTTGGAATTTAGGATTATTATCAATTGCTACTTTCCCCACAATTACAATTAACATTTCACAACTGAGTTTCACAGCATGGCAAGGTAGTTATGAGTTCATTCACTCTGTTGAAGAAATGAAAAATTTAGTGAGACATGTTAGGGAGTCCCTCATAATGGCTGTGTCAAAATATATGCTCATGGCCAGGGATATAGCTGAGCGGCATAAGTGCCTGCCTGGCAACTGCAAGGTCCTCAGTTTCCATTCCTGGTACAAGAAAAAAAATTACATGCTCAGTCACATGAAAGTAACCTTTTTCTTTTCTACTAAATAAGCTCCAATATTTTATATTTTGAGTAAGAAATCAATAAGAAATTAATTATAATTATTTCATATTATTTTGCAAGAGTTACTATAATCATCTTGCAGCTCTTCATATGCTTGTCAGAAATTCATCTTCATACCTTGCAGATTTCCTGTCTTTAGAATTTATGCACTTTATAATTCTTTCTGTTATGGTTGACAGATTGTGTCAATTTGAGAAGTTTAGAAGTTTAACTGAGAGACTCAGCAGGGAACCAGGGTTCTTACTTTGTAAATATCCTCATCCTGTGCAAAGGAGGGCAAGGACATTTTGGAGTGTTACACCCACCCTGGAGTGGCTGATGTACAATACGAGAGAGGAGAAGAGGCTTGTGTTTTGCTCTTTTGCTCTGGCTGCTGCCTTGAAGTGTTGCCCCAGTGCTATGCCACCCTGCCTTGGAGCCAGCTGATTATAGACTGCAACCACCAAGAACAGTAAACTAAATAAACCTTTTCTTCCCTAATTTTGGGTGTCAGGTGTTTGTCTCAGCGATGAAGAAAAGTGACTAAGACGCTTTCCATTTTTTTCATAGAAAAGTTAGAAAATATTATACTTAGTTTTTTTCCTATAAAACATCTTTTTAGGTATATGTATCTGCTTAATGAAGTACATATGCTAGAACAGCAAATGAGGCTGAAATGTGCCAGAGACAAATGAAATTAACAAGAACATTTGAATTGAGAATGAAATGTTTGGAAAAGAGGACTTTCCTGAAGTGTGTTTAAGATACACAGTATGGGAATAGCCAAGTCTGTAAAGAATTGGACCTAAGTAGAACTTCTTTAAAGATAGGTAATTTATCTCTTAATGGATAAATAAAATTACATTTATTGTGTGCAATATGTTTTGAAACATGTCTACAGAGTAGGATGGTCCGATTGAGCTAGTCGAAACCTGTGTTTACTTACATGCTTATAAAAGTAGAGAGGTTCTGATTTTGCTTCAGATATGAAACTGGATGGGAATTCCTCACAAAGTGCAGACCTGTATAAGGTAGAAAACCAAATTTTCACCCTCTGCTATCCATAAAATGGGTCAAGTTTGTATCCTGCAATGTGCAGCAGCGATGTTGAGTGAGGGATGCTGTGAGAAGCATGGGGACCCTAGCAGTGAGGAGTAAAGTTCCATCCATGTGATACCTGTTCCAAGAGACCGCCCCACCCATAGTGACATCTCACAATTAGAAACCATTTGATAAGCAAGGGAAACAGGCACTGTAGGCGGTTTGAGTACCAAAGACCGGACGTAAACCTATAGAGGCAACTAGTAAAGTGTCTTTCTGAATTTTCAAACATTGTAAATGAATCAACAATAAAGAGCTAGAAAAGAATGAACAATTGAAGAACAGACCTTAAGAAAGAAGAATTTCCCATTGTGCAAAACAAAGTATACATTATAATTGTAGGTATTAAAACAAGTATTCTCTTAATGAAGGGATCATATGACAGTTGACATCCAAGAGGTGATTCATAATGTATATATTTTCAAAGGGCTGTAGGAAGAAAACAAATCCTACATAATGCTGTGTTGTAGTTACTCTGCATTGATAGCAAAAAAGAAAAAAAAACTAGGAAAGACTGAAATGCAAAACTAGAAGTGCGATATGCACAGGTTATACAACTGCTGCTCCTCAGCAATGTCCTTCGTGCGCAGGGTACCAGCTGTCCCCAGAGTGGAGCCAGGCTGAATGGGAGACAGAGCCTGGGCAGCTGAGTCAGCATCCCCATGCGTCCTCATGCTCATGGTGACAGGGGTACTATGGGCGTGGTAAAATCACAGACCCTGACAGGAAGACATGATCCTGAGCCACCTGAGTAGCTTCGGTGTAATCCTTAGAGGTGGGAAGGAAGAGGGTCAGGGCCAGAGGAAAAGGTGAGGTGTTTCTGAGAGCAGAGGTTACAATGTTATGCTCTGAAAACAGAGGTTTGGAGCATGTGCTAGGGAAGACAGGCAGCTCCTAGCAGCTGGAAAAGGTATGCAAATCGGATCTGCAGTGTTCAGGAGAAAACAGCTCAGCCAACTCCTGCCTTTAGACCAATGGCACTTTACGGGTCCTGAGAAGCTGTTACCTGTGAAGGTGTTTCTAACTTGAAAAACAGTGCGGGAGCTCCTAACAAATGTGTGCGTAAGAGAACGAAGAGATGTCAGGGAAGATTTCAAGGACCTCACTGAGAGGCTGGGGTGCCTTGACTACAACAAGTCAGCAAGTGGAAGAGGTAGATCAAGAAGGTTGTTGGCAGAGGTAAATTTACATATGTGTAAAAGTATGTAGCACTGGCTGCATTTCCGAGTGAAAGTGCAGAGTGAAGAGTTCTGTGAATGAGTCCAGAGTAGAGCAGGCATGGAAGTGGAGGGAAATTTATTTCTCTGTCCAGGGAAAATGGGCTCCATAGTTATCAAGAGCAGCGAAAGTTGAGGAGTGATTCCCGTAAATACCTTAGAGAATTGAGTTTAATGTCATGGGCTCCCCCTGCTGGTAAAACGTGGAAACTGCAAGGAGGTTTATGTCTAGGTTCACACGGCCATCACCTCACTGCGTCTCTTGCACAGTAATACACAGCCGTGTCCTCGGAGGTCATAGCCTTCAGCTGCAGGAAGAACCACCTCTTGCCTGTATCAGCAGTGATGGAAACACGGCCCTGGAAGGCTGGGTTGTAGCTTGTGCTCCCTAAAATATAGTACCCCATCCACTGTAGAGTTTTCCCAGGAGGCTGGCAGATCCAATTCCAAACATAGCTACTGGTTACAGAATCTCCTGTGACTGTGCAGGTGAGGACCAGGGTCTCCCCGGGTTTCACCAGGCTGGCTCCTGACTCCCGAAGTGTAGGATTAGACAGCACACCTGAGGACAAGGGGAGGCATGGTGAGTCTTTCCCTTCCCACACCCAGGCGCCTCTAAACCAGACACCGCAGAACTCTCACCCAGGGGAGCTGCCATTAGACACAGAAGGGTCCACAGCATCTCCATGTTGCCTGCAGGATGGGCACCTCCACACTCAAACTGCAGGTGACAGAGATTTCTTCTGCCTGCACCTAGGGTGATTTGCATGTGTGTCCAGGATCTATATAAGAGGCTGAGCCAGGTGACACATGTTCCTCACATCCTGTGCTCGACTGTGGGAGCTGCTGAATGCAGTACTGCTGGTGTGGAATTGACCACTGGCAGATCTGTTTTCTGTTTTGTAGCTTTGCACATAATAATGCTGCATTTGATGATCATGTAAAGATCATGCTGAGGGATTCCCTTTTATCTTCTATCAGTCAATCATTCTGGGTTTTGTTTTAATTTCTGGAAAAATCTGTCATTAAGATGGCATTCCTGCTGGTGCTGTGGTTCATCTTAGTCTGACATGAGTCTTTAAAAATTCATATTGATTTCTTCTCCAGTGTTTCTACCTACAAAAGTGGACAGTGTGCTGGCTCCAATATCAGAAAGTGACCTCATGCACACCAACAATTTAGCAGGATATTGACCACAGACAATTCATGTGTAAGAAGTCTGCATCAAAAGTTAGGGCAGTCCTTAATAAATGTTGCTGGAAAAACTGGCTTTCCATATGCAGAAAACTAAAACTAGACCCAAGCCTATCACCCTGCACTAAACTAAAGTCAAAATGGATCAAAGATCTAAATATTAAAACAGAAACACTAAATCTGCTGGAAAACAAGGTGGGTAGAAATCTTGAAGACATAGGGGTAGGTGGAGAATTCATGAACGAAAGTCAAACTGCAAGGGAAACACTTCCCAGAATCAACAACTGGGATCTTGTCTTGTTAAAAAGTTTTTGCATGTCAAAAGAAATCTCCAACAGAGTGAAAAGAAAACCCACAAATTGGGAAAAAGTTTTAGTCAACTGCCCTTCAGACAAAGGTCTTCTATCTAGAACTTATAAAGAATTAAAAAATATCAGGCCCTTGAAATTCAAAGACCCAATCCAAAAATGGGCATCTGAGATGAAAACACACTTCTCAGCTGAAGAAATATGAATGGTAAATAAATACATGAAAAAATGTTCAGCATCATTGGTCATTAGAGAAATGCAAATTAAAACAAATCTGAGATTTCATCTCACTCCAGAAAGAATGGCCAGGATCAAGAAAACCAACAACAACAAATGCTGGAGAGGCTGTGGGGAAAAGGAACCCTTCTCCACTGTTTGTGGGAGTGTATACTGGTGCAGCCACTGTGGAAATCAGTCTGGAGGTTCTCAAAAAGCTAGGATTGGAAGTCCCATTTGACCCAGCTATTCCGCTTCTGGACATATTCCCAGAAGCAGTGAAATCATCATACCACAGTGATATATGTGCACCCATGTTTATAGCAGCACAATTTGTAATAGCCAAATCTTGGAAACAACCCAAATGCCCATCAATCAAGGAATGGATAAAAAAGATGTACTTTTATACAGTGGAGTACTATTCAGCTATAAAGAATGATCACATTGAGGCTTTTGTAGGTAAATGGATGTGACTTGAGACCATACTCATAAGTGAAATAAACCAAATTCACATGTATAAACACCGCATTGTCTCCCTAGTGTAAGAAACCGAAAGACTCAATAAGATAGAAAATTCCTGATAAATATGGGGAGAGGTTCTTAAGTCCAATGGTGCTTTTATTCTTTGATTTCATTGGTTTAAGTCTCTTTTCTACTGTTTGATTGCAATATGTGAGAAGATAAAAACAGCTCTTTTGAGGAAAACAGGGGACATTAAGATAGTCATTGTTGGCTTCTTGTTGTCTGATTTGAAGGCCTGTAATGCTTTCGCTCTTTTGTTTTATCTGGTTTTATATTATTTTGTTTTGTTTGAGTTTATTGTCTGTAAATGTATGAACAATCATTTCAAAGAAGACAAGAGACACTATAGTAGGCATTGTTAATCTCCTGTTGTTGTTTTGAAGACCTGTGTTGCCTGCAGTGTTCTGTTCTGAAATGCTATGTTGTGTTTGACTCTATTCTGTTTTTTTTTTGTTTTTTTTTTTTTTTTTTTTGTTTTTGCTTTGTTTTGGTTTGTTTTGTTCTATTTTCTTTAAAATAAAAAAATGTTAGGGCAGGTGACAGCCAATGACAAAAAGGCATAGGGCATGGGTGATGCATTTGGACTGAGGGTCGCATGGTGTTATTGTCGCCTGAGAGGAGATGCCCACAGGAAGGAAGGAAGCCTTGATCTCTTTTGTAGTCAGGGACTGGAAGAAGAATAAGACACTATAGGACACATCGTTTATATTATTATTTTATGATGGTAACCTAGAGTCAAACACAAGAAGTGCAGGAAATCTATCCATACACTGAGACTCAAGGAATTCAGCCGAGGGCCTGAATCCCACAGCAACATCCTACATGGGTCCATCTGAAGACCTAGAGCCCATGACAATGCCTTTCACAAATCCAAATGGAGGCCCAGAGCCCACGACAATGACTTGTGCAAGTCTGTTTTACAGATCTGTGGGCCCAAGGTCAGTGGGAGAAGGCCCACAGGTCAGTGGGAGAAGCTAGAAAATCTGTGCCAGAGGGGTGAAGGATCTGTGCCAGTGGGTTGAGTGTTCTACACTGGAGCCAAAAAGCAATGCTCAAAATAAGGACCAGGACTCACCTGAAAAGTACCACATCCATCCTCAGCGACAATGTCCTGAGCTCCTCTGATAATAGCCAAATTCATATTGGGGAGGCCAGCATGACAAGCTCCTCCAAGAGAATCAACAGCTCCAAACAACAGCACTTAGGAGAATCCACAACTCTACATTCTTCCTCTCTAGGTCTCCCTTTATGCTGGCAACTTTCCTCAGGTGGGCCAACTACATGCAGCACCATGCTGATTCAGTTCAGCTTGTGTTAAGTTGACCACCAGTTTTTCATTCACAGCAATCTCCATGCAGCACAGAGAGCACAGTACAGACAGCCAGGGAGGAGCAGTCAGGAAAAGTAGATTCTACTCAAATTGACTGGTGGACTAATTAAAAATGATGTCTCTTCCTCATAAATACGTCTCCACAAAAGAGGCCTGCTGCCCTCATGATAGTCTCCAGGTAGAGTCCTCACAACACACCAATTTGCCCATCTGGCTCTTTGTGATGTGCTCCAAACTATGGACACCCTGACATTGTTAGGACTTGTGCACGCTAACTCTGGTTTGTAAGAGAAGAATAGGGAAATGATCTGAATAAAAAAAGACATTCAGGGAGCAGGGGGTTCTGGAGTAATCTGTGTGTAATTATATTCAGACAGTAAGAGTGATCTCAATTCTTCAAGTAAGAGCAGAACGTCAAGAGAAGGAAGGCGCATGTAACAGCAAATGCACTTTGTCCAATTTAGAAAAACCAAAAACTTGAGTACAAGAAACTAAGTGGCTATTTCAGAGAGCAGAATGAACCTATTTTAAAAACAAACAAAAAATCATTATAGGGAATATTCTACTCTTATGTTCGTACCACATTTCTTTATCCACTCACATATTGAATGACATCTTATTTTGCAGTATAGGGCAGTTATGAATAAAGAAAAATAATAATTTCATGCCAGTGTTTTTCTAATACTCCTTTTTGTTTCATTTTATCTATTTTAATTCCTTTTAACTGGTACTTAAAAATCATGAAGTTTGTACTACTTTAGGGATAACATGTGATGTTTCAATACATGTGAACCTTGTGTTGAGTTTAAATCTTGAGAAACACTTATCATTTTATGATACAATCATTCAAGCTCTCTTCTGCCAGCTTTGTGAAATCTATGGTGTGCTGTTATCTATATTTTCTCTAATGTGCAAAAGCAACCAGAGCTTCTTGTTCCGATAGAACTGTCCCTAAGTACCTATCTATCTACCTCTTCCATCCCCCACTCTGTTCCTTTTCAAATCTGTTAGATAAACACCTACAGCATGCTCTTCCCTGGATTGTGCTTTATAATGAGGTCTGGATGTGCAAAAGCTGTCACAGTGTGTTCTATGTAGTTTTGCTAACTTGAGTTCCCACCAGCAAGGAGAATGAGTTTGTACTGCTCAGCAGGTTACCAGGTGGGTAATGTCATGAGAGGACTGGATTCCTTGTGAAAAGCACTTTGTGGTTTCTTGTTGTTTTTTAATATGAGGTTCCTTAATTAAAATAATGGGAATTTGGCACTCACATGATTAAATGTCATCTGCATATGTTGTTTATTAACATGTCACAAAGGTATTTTACTTATAATTTTGGGGATTGTCAGTGGAAAAGTTTGCAATTCTTAGAGGCTCGTTATGGCACTGCTCGAAAACTTGTGCTCCAATTTGGCTTTTCAATTGCTTCCGTCCTTTAAAATAGTTGTTCACCAAAACAATGACCTGAGCATGCAGGACTGTGATGTGCCAATTCTGCATCCTGAATATATGTGGCGGGTACAGCAAATGTGCTAATAATAATTAACAAAACTATAGAATGTACTACATGCTAGAATTCTAAACAACTACACTTAAAATCTTATAATCATCAGTATTAAAATTTTCTTTTGGAATAACTTGCATTAATTTTGCTACAAACTGGTTGAATCAAAACTCTTTACAATGAAAATATGAAAGTGTCATTTGATAAATTAAAAAAGTCTCAGTTTAAAAAGTGTGAGTTAGGGACAGGGATTTAGCTCAGTGGCGTAAGCACTTGCCTCGCAAGCACGAGGTCGCGAGTTCGAGTCCCCGTACCAAAAAAAAATTGTGAGTAACCGCATGTCAATATTGGTGTTTTATGTGAAAGCAAAGGAACATACTAATATGAAATACCAATAGTAAAGAAAACAAGTGAAGGATGTGGGAACTGTGTATCTATTTGTTGATATTTCTGTTAATAGATACCTGCTTAAATAAATGAAATGAACTTAAAATGCATTGATAGTTGTTTGCTTTTTCCCTAATTTGCATTCAAATTTGGAAAACACAATTGCAAATGACACTTGCAATTGGTTGGATGGAAATAAAGGAAAACGGGTGCCTGTTCTAGAGGAAATTGGCTGGAAGGGTCATGAACGTGTGACGCAGCTCTTTCCTTCTGGATTACTCCCAGGCTCTGGTTCACTGGCGTGGAATCTGAAGAGGGCGCATGGGGACACTCCGGGCGGGAAGGAGCATCGCTGCGACTCTCAAGCGCCCCCTGCTGGTCCTGAGCGCCCCTGCAGGGAGGATTACTTCAGGGCTCACACTGATGTCCCCTCACTGTGTCTCTTGCACAGTAATACACTGCCGTGTCCTCAGTGCTCAAGGACTTCAGCTGCAAGGAGAACTGGTTCTTGTTTGTGTCAGCAGTGATGAAGATGCGGCCTTGTGATGCTGGTTGACAGTGCACAAGAGGGCCAGGGTCTACCTGGGATTCATCAGGCCAGGTCCTCACTCCCAAAGTGTCAGATCAGACAGCATACCTGAGCACAAGGGGAGGCATGGTGAGTGTTTCCTCTCCCACACTCAGGACCCTGTAAACAGCAAGAGACACCAAAACTCACCCAGAGGAGCAGCCATAAGGCACAGAAAGGTCCACATTGTCTGCATGCTCTCTGCAGGCTGGAGACCTCCACACTGGCTCTGCTGGGGACAGAGATTTCTCTTCTGCTAGCACCCACGGCGATTTGTATGTGTGGCATCAGAGAGAGTAAGAGGTTGAGTCAAGGTGACTGTCACTGGATCCTGACCCCTGCTGCTGGGTGAGCAGGGCTGCTGAGCCTGGCACTCACCGGTGTCTGGGATTCAGCCCTGGCTTTGTAGTTTCCCGTTTTGTGAGTTTGCACAGAATGGTGTTGTGTTTGATGATCGTGTTGAGAAAACATCAAGGGTTTCCCTCCTGTCTTTGTCAGCCCGTAGTGATGTGGCTGTAATTTTACTTGCTCGAGAAACCCTTCCTGGAGGTAGTGTGCCTGGTTGTGATGCAGACTTTTCAAAGCTGCACCTGCTGTGCTATCACAGTCAATGCTAATCAGATTGGCATGTTTGAATCTTCATATTGATTTCTTCTCCAGTGTTTCCATCTACAAAAACGGAGAGTGTGTGGCTCCAACACAAGATAAGGACCCCATGCACTCCTACATTTCAGCAGGATGTTGGCCACAGACAATTCACATCTGAGAAGAGCAGCAGCAAAACGCATGGCAGGTGACAGCCAGGGATAACAAGGCCGAGGGCATGGGTGACACAGTGTGGACGTGGGATTGGGAAGTGTTACTGAACGTCAAGAAGAGATGCCCATGGGAGGACGGTCACCCCATCTCCATGAAGTACAGAGAGCCCGGGGAGGTGCAGTCAGGGCAAGTAGATTTGTATTCGACTTACCGATGGATGAATTGAAAACCATGTGTGTTCCTGAGAAGTGGTCCCCAATCAAATGGCCAGCTGCCTTCAAGATCACCCCATAGATGAAGTCCTGACAACATGCAGATTCTCTCACCACAGTCTTTGTTCCTTCACTCCCAAATCCAGACACACTCCCTCCCACTACCAGGACTCCTGGGAGAAGTTTCCAAACCAGCTGTTGCAAGTAGCAGAAAAAATAAGGAAACGATTGTATTAAAAAATCCTTCAGGGAACAGAGAGGACTGAAATAATCCTCGTCTGTGACTATATTCTTAGACAGCATGAATCCTATGAATTCTGAAAATGACAGCAAGATGCCATAAAAAAGGTGGAGCTGGGAACAAAAAACTGTATGTCAAGCTTAATAAAACTGACAATTGAGTGAAACTCTCAACACTAAGTTGGATATTATAGAGAACAGAAAGACACCATGATTTTTAAGAAGAAAAAAGGAATAATTATAAACATTTTACTCTGTGTTTGTACAAGAATTTGTTTATCTACTGAATGGAATCCTTCTTTTCAGTATGAGGTAGATTCAAGTAAAGCAACTTTAAAAATTCTTATGCCAGTTTTTTTAGGGGAATATTAATTTTTGATGAAATGCATTTTATTTTGAATTGTCTTTTAACATGTACTGAAAAGCACTATAGTTAGACATATATTAGGGGTGCCATGTGAGGCAGCAATACATTGTGTGGTGTTTAAATCACAGTAAGCTTATCCACCATCTTGAGAAATTTTCATTTTGTGATGGTGATAACATTCAAACTCCCTTCTCCCAGCTTCGTGAAATATACAGGGCAGTGCTGCTCTCTACAGCTGCCCTAGTAGAACACAGCAGAGCAGAGCTTTTGCTCCTATGGACTTGTCCCTCTGTAATCATTGGTCATCCTTTCCCATACCCTTGTTTTCACATTTGTTGGATAAATCCCTAGAGCACATTTC
>RJWT010004802.1:0-15482 GCA_004365215.1 Cuniculus paca
TTTAAGCAGGATGGGAATTGCTACCTTCCTGAGAATATTGGGGTAAATATGAAAAGGAAGAGGCTGGTGATGTGTGTGAGGAAAGGAACAGGAGAATTGGGATGGTCTAATCCTTTATGTTCTCTGATTGATGTGCTATATCACATTCAGTCACTCATACTTAGTTTGCATGTGATTCAAGTCTTTGATTTGATAAGTTATTCACCCAGAAATCAGTTATTGCCCACAATTGCTATTTGCGATCTGAGTTTGTCGATTTGTATGTGTGATCTTAGAATGCTTTAAACTGCAGCAATTCTTAGCTTAATTCTTTGGAGAGACATTATCTGCTGAACTTTTGCTCCAGTGAGAATACAAGGAATATTAAACAGTAAGAGAATAAGAGAGTGGAAAGTGATCACCCAATGGCCTGCCGGAATAGTGGGACTCCATGGAAATAAGCATACCGATATGCACATGGAATGTGCCTGGTAACCACAGAAGCTGTATTTCCTCCAAAGGCAAAGGTCTCTGGGGTGCTAGGAGAAGACTAGTTCTGAGTGCTAGAACTAATGATGCTGAGATCAATGCAGCATTTACTCCCAGTCTGCTGCCTATGTTCAGCCCACACTCCACAATGGAGACCATTCCTTTTTCTCACTTGTGTTTCTTCCTAAGTCAGCATGAGACTCTTAACTTGCAAAGTGCATGAATATGCATTAACAGGAGGAGAAGGCTGGCTTGGAGCTTACCTCTCACCATGACCCTAGGCTAGCCTTCATACTGTACCCGTTTTGTCTGTTGGCACCAATTCACTGACATAGGTCTGTCATTCAAGCTTGTCAGTCCACAAAGGTAGCATACTGTGGGTATAAGAGAAGTAACAAATCAGTTCTTGTCCTGAAGCTCTTTTAACATCATAAAAATCACATAATAATGATAAATAATAAAAGGGACCAAATGATAAAAAAGCCGAAAGTGCAAATTCATACTCAGAGCCCTCTGTTGAGGCATAAAGATGGGAGTCAGAGAATTGATTGACTCACAGAATGAGATAGGGTCAGCCTTAGAGGGAAAAGAAAAGACTTCCTCAATGATAACGTCAGGAAATGCAGTGAAGGAGAATTGGGATTTGCTTGTACATTTGTATGCAGTGGAGATCCAACAAGTGGAGAGCATGGGCTGAAGAGTTAAAACAAGCCCTTCACTGCAATGTTTTAGGGCAAAACACTGATCTTTGGCATGGTACTTAACCTCTGCAAGACTCCATCTGTAAAATATGGATCATAGTTGTACGTACCTAAATGCACAGTGGAGAAAATTTTAGCATAGTGCCTAACAATGGAAGTTCTTAGTAAGTACTGTCTGTCAGAGTTCGGTATCAGTGTCCCCCATGATTGCCTAACATGAGAGTCTTTTCAGTGGAGAAAAGCCAACTCCCAAAACCTGTGACTTCTGAGATGAGGAGTTCCTAAACTAGAGTTCTGGCTAGAAAGAAAGAAAACAGAAATCCTGCATGAAGCTGAAGGATACTTTTCCATGACACTCCTTAACATATAAACAGAGAAGCCTTTCCTAAGCAAAAACTCAACAACAAACTGAAAAGGAATCAGTATGTTCTTAGAAATCAACTTACTTGTAAAGTTTTTGTAGTTAATAAATGCTATGTAAAAACTCCTTTGGGAGGAACTAATCAGAGGAACTATTATTCATTTTGGCCCTTAGTTTTAGCTAGAAAAAGCGCATGGTATATATGAATTTATCATTTTAGCTTTACAAATAAATGTGTGGGTGGTAATGAAGAATTTGGCACCTACGGTGGCCTCTGAATGATGCTGAACACTCTAACCCTATCTCTTCTCTATTTCAGTATTGATGCATAATATATCTATATATCTATATCTACTTATCTATATCTAGATTATATCTCTGTACGTCTATAGACAGATTGACAGATTACTGAACTGAATTAAATAGTAAACCTACATCAACACAAAAACAGAAAAGAGATAATGTGAGTATAGTTTGGAAGGATGTACCTGAGACCAAGAAACAATAATAGGAGTAATAGGAGAGCCTGGAGCAAAGGAAGATATACTTTTTTCTTTGTATACAACTTGTTTTCTTTGAATCTTTTCTATGTAGATTCAGTTTTCTGATAAAAGGGAATTCATAGGGAGAACCATAAGAGGAACCAGGGAAGCAGGGAAGACTGGTAGAATCATGAAGTCCAAATCCTGCTACTCTTTGTTGCTTATGGGTTACAGATGTTGGAGCTTATTAATGGAAACTAAGAGACTTTAGCCTCCTTTGTTTGGGGCTCAGGTGTCCTTGGGTCAGCAGATGTCAACTGCCTTTGGAAAAGTGAGCCAGGAGCTATGCAAAACACAGAAGCCTGGTGGGCAGGCCCCTTCCCCAGCACACCCGGTTTATTACTTTAGCCCTGAGGATTCTCCCTGCTCCTATTACTTACTGGTCAAGCTGTCAGAGAAGCCTGGATGAAGGTCAAATCACTGCCCCTTAGCCTTACTTAGGAAATTCCAAATTATACAAGGTTGGGAACATGAATTTGCTTAACTTCAGCAAGGTGGCCAGGGCAGGGCTGAAAGTTAAAAATGCATCCTAAGAACACACCGGCTTCTCTGTCTCCAGAAGACTGTGGAGGTGGGGCCAAAGCTGTGGAAGCAGTTCATAAACCGAGAGCGCCACACAAATGGAAGGGTTTGCTTGCTACAGGGGAATGGAAAGCGATCTGACCCCTACAAAGGATTTCTCCCATGAACATCAAAGAATAGACAGGGCGGAGGCAGAAGGACAAAGGTAGAGCTTGGAATGTTGGCGCTTCCTCAAAGGCACTTCCTTTGCATTTTCTTTTTCTTTGCTGAGAATCAAATCCAGAGACTCCAATGATAATGATTCTCATTTTTACGACCATTTTTTTTATTGTGGGTTGGCTCAGTACTTTTACCTCCAAAGGCATCGGAATGAAGATGAAAAGTGCCAAGTTATTATTTTGAGTGAGGCAAGCCCTCTTTCCACAACCAAGGTCTTCGTGGACAGATGTGGTGCCAGCTTGCTGGTGGAGTGATACCTCTGTCATGTCGTTGTAGCGAGGATCAAGGTTGCTGTAGGGCTGGGCATTTCTGAATGGAAAATGCAGGAAAAAGTGTTGTTGCTGTTGTTAGTAAATCCATCAGCCTATGTATGAAAGAATTCCGAAGGCAGACTTGTGGTAGCAACGTTTGACTAAACACACAGGAATTAAAAATACTGTTCTTGGTAAGATTTATTTCAAAGACCCTGGCTGAGTTTCAGTGAAGGACAATTCTGGTTGTAACACAGTGTTTCACCACGTGTTGACTGTAAGCCCAAACTTGATCCGACTTGTGTAGAAAGAGGGATCATGAAAAATGGAAAATCTGGGTGAATGATTTGGGAATGACAATGTGCAATGTGTTATTATTGTTGCCTCCGATTGACATGTTTTGAAATTTTGTTGTAGTTTTTTTTTTCTTTTTATCCTTGAAATAAAATGGATTTTGAAGAAGAAAAAAAATGAAAAAGACAAATTAAACACAAGGCATCAAAAGAAATTTAAAAGCTAAAAACTTAGAGATTTAAATGATCAAGGCTTTCTTATTTGTTACCTAACAATAATAATAATAATGAATGATAATACACCAACAATAACAGGGACCACAATTTCTTTTAGACAAAAAGAGAAAAACTATCATTTGTTAAATGTACCTGTTGATAGGACAAACGCATCGCCTTGTGCCCTGTAAACTAAACACAGTTTAAATGCTGAGAATTTCATTAAAACTCCTGTATGATCCATAAGACATCTGAGCAGTTCAGTCTTAATGTGAAAAAAATAAAACCACTTGTAACAGATTAGGTAATTTCTAGTACAGAGGGAGAAAAACAGGTTTCAGTAGCCAGAAATCCAAGAAAAAGTGTGAAATAAAAATAGGAAATAGAAATCTTTCATTTCTTCATTCACTGTCGAATCTGTACTATGAACTTTGCAAATCAGGATCATTCATGCTAAGAAAAATAATGTGATCGAGATTGTTATTTGACCCTCAGTCATGGCCAATTTATGGTATACTCATCAGATGTGGAAATGAAGAGGCATATCAAATTTTTAAAAGAATTCTCATATAGCTAGGGAAGATACCAAGAAAGGGAATAACTAAGTTGAATGAAACCTCTAGTTTTAGTCTTTTGAGGAATTTCCACATCACTTTCCACAGTGGTTACACCAGTCTACACTCCCACCAACAGTGGAGAAGGGTTCCTTTTCCCCACAGCCCTGCCAGCATTGTTATTGGTTGATTTCTTGATGATAGCCATTCTTTTTGGAGTGAGATGAAACCTTGGCGTTGTTTTAATTTGCATTTCCTGAATGACCAGTGATGTTGCTAATATTTAACTATGTTTTATTATTGATAATGTTCACACTTTTAATAGCTAATATATTCATCACAGAACAAATTCTATGTGGTCTATTTAGGTTATTACTAAAATATCAACTACCAAATAAAAATACAGCTTAGATTCCAGCAAGGGAAAAACAGGGGGAACAAATGACATCAGATAAGGCCTTGCAGGAGGTAATACTGGGATGGAGAGGGAAGAGAGAGCCTGTAAGAGAAAAGAGCATGCGCAGCAGTGCAGGCTCAAATGCAGAGGTGCTGAAGGGAGAAGCAAATAGCTTGCAGTGGCTGCAGAGGGTGATGGGGCTTCTGCAGTTTAAATCTGCCTCCCAAAGTTCATGTGTGGCAAACTGAATCTCTGGTACAATGGTGCTGAAAGGTTGGACCTCTGCAAGGTGTTCAGTCCCAAAGGCTGTGCCTTCGTGACCAGCTAATCCCCTCATGGCAAGAGGGAGCCAATTCTCATGGGGTTGGATCCTGATGAAAAGAATGTTCCTGGCCCTCTTCCCCTCACACGTGCTCTCTTTCATTCTCGCCTTCCTCCCTTGGATAATGCAGCAAGAAGGCTTTCACCACATGTGAGACTCTCTTATACAGAACTGGGCCTCTGGAACTGTAAGAAGTTAATTTTTTTCTTTATAAATTTCCTAGTCTCAGGTATTCTGTTATAGCAGCACAAAATAGACTAAATCAGGGATACTTTGGGTGTCATACCCATAACTTTCAGGATAGACTATTGTAATTGGAGTATCTCAAGAAAAGACGTAAGTTCTGCTGTCTCTCCACATGTTTCATGAGTTGGAAGGCTAAGAGAAGTGGTTTGGGAGTTCAGAGCACTGATGAGCAGTAGACTCATTAACTGAGGCCCCATTTTTCTCACTCTGTGCCTAACAAGAAAATTGGCAAGGTTGCAAGTACGATTGACATTGTTACTCAGCAATTTGTAGGACCAGGCTGCTTTTAACTTGTGACTGCATTGGCCACAAGACTTCATGTTTAGTGATTTATTTTGCTGATTTTCTATTCCATAAAAAGAGAGTTTTAAACTTTGTATCCAGCATCTTCCTTCCTTACCCTCTCCAGTACAGTTAGAATTGGCTGGCTCGCCCAACAATCTGCATTTCATGTGTCCTTAAATATGGTCTAGAGCAGGCAAACTCTACAAGCCAAGGCTCTGATCCAGCCTCTACCTCTCAGTAGAGAAAGTTTAGTTAGAACACCGGCAGGCAGACTCACTTGCTTATATACTGTCCATCACTCTTTTGTGCTAGAATAGCAGAGTCAAGTAGTTTCAACAGAGATCATCTGGCCTGCAAAGTCTGAAATATTTACTACCTATCCCTTCACAGAAAGAGGTTGCTGACCTCTGGTCTAAGGCAACAGATGGGAAACAGAAGTAAATCTTGGAGAAAGTGCCAGCCTCTCGCTTTTGCTGAGCCAGCAGAGACCTGGACCTTAAGTTAGGACAGCTCCCCCTGTTTTGTGGTGACCCCACTTTCTGCTTCCTTATGATTACAGCTCCCCACCATATGCATATGCAGGGAATGAGAACAGAGCAGGAAGCTGGAGATCAGACAATTCTTTTCCTCATTTCCTTGTGACCAGATCTGAGCCTGGCCACCTCCCTGCATCTCCCTGCATCGTCCCCCTGCAGCAGAGTCTGCATCCTGACAGTAAAGGCCTCGCTGCATGGGGAGAGTTGCACTGAACTATCAAGAATAGCATTTAATAGGAGGTACAGCTTTTGGATTGCATTGAAACAGGCAGCAGAGAGATTGGATAACTCTGAAACTCAGTTTTACCAAGTTCAAAATGGGGGTAATGGTAGCCATAATCTCTTAGAGTTGGTATAAGAATTAAAAGAGTTCATAGAAAGTACTGAGAGCAATTCCCGGCATATTGCAAGCCTAAGCTGTGTTTAGTAGACACTAATACACATGTGGAGGCTAACTGGGGTTGTTTTAGTCCATTTTGTGCTCCTATAACAAAATATTAGAGACCAAATAATTAATAAGTGATTAATAAAGAATACAAATGAAAGGAGTTGATTTTTTAGAGAACAAAGGTGAGTACAGTTTAGCATCCTTGGGAAACTAACTGGGGGATTTGTTTTAAGAGACTATCTGTCACTTCCTACCAATATGACTATTGCCACTCAGATTTCTACCCAAGATCAGCTGCAGTGGACAGGTTTTAATCAGGAGAACAAGAAGGGAGCCAGAATCGTGAGCAGGCTGACAGTGGGAGAAGGAAAGCAGGTGGAAATGGGAACCGGGCAGTTGGAACCTGGGAGAAGACGACAGAGCATAGGATAAAGGCGCAGAAAGACAAGTGTACTGTTTGTCTATACTGTCTTCTTAGACTATCAACCTTTTATGTTTTTAGTGTATTATCAGGTGAAATAAAGAATGCCACCAAACAATGGACAGTATGATAATATTTTTATAAGAAAAAATAACACATATTCCTAGGCATAGAAAAAATACAAGATATGTAACTCATGTTAGCAGTGACAAGATTATGGATGATTTTAAAATTTTACCTTTTGTTTCCTGAGTTTGTCTGCATTAAGCAAGTATTAGTTTTATAATACAAACATTAAATGCTATGAAAAGGAGGAAGAAAGGAATTATCCCTGCTAAAAAATGCTTGAATTCTTATAAATACACACACACACCCCCTGCAATTTATGCTATTGTTTTGTGACATCTGGAGCATTTGGTCTCATAAAAACAGATGTGCCAACGATCCTCTGGCAAGTGAGACATTCAAAGATTGGGGCTGCCTGGAGCTGATTACATCTCTGGTGTGTCAGAAATAATGTTTTAAGTTCAGAATGCTTGCTAACAAAAATCATTACAACGCACCAGCTAGGTTGGAGGAAAATAGCCTAAAATTTGGATACATTTAAAAGAAAATGTTTCAATGTGTTTATATTCAAACTCAGCCCAAAGAAGTAACCTTTTAACTTAAGAGTCATTTTGTACAACTGTTCTTGAAATTGTCTTATGTATAAGACCCAATTACTTGTGACTATTGAAAATATGTTACTTTTTTCCGATAGCCAGAATATGCAGCAAATAACAGCTCCTTAAGTGATTTGGCAAAAAACTAATCCTCAGACTCTTTTCATGTAGGGACTTAACTGTTTTCGCTTTTCTTCCTTTCTTTGATTCCCGAGAAAGGTAGAAGGCAGTTATTTCCTTCAAAACGTATTTGAAGATTAAGCCCCTCTTGCTTCTAGAAAAGATGTATTTGCTGTTTGGTTGCCAAAAATTCAAGAAAGATATGGTCTGTAGGAAAAGGCTTATAAATGAGGTAGGTAGAGAGGGGCATTTGAACTGGGCTCTAGAGAAAAATAGGTCAGTTTGTCCAGGACAGTGAAGAAAGGAGCCGTTTTCCCTGGCAGTGTTCTGGGACAGTGACAAATCCGCAGAAAGAGGGACAAGGGAAGTGGGACTGTAAGCATGGCCTGGATGAGATGATAGAGATCTCAGGGGCAATCATAATGTCCACGTCATAAATAACCATTTTCTACTTTTACTCCCTGCTTGTCCCTGCTTAATATCATAGAACCTAGAAATATCCCTGAGTTGGAAAGGAGGTCCCCAAAATAACTGAAACTATACTTCTGATATAGCCCAGTGAGACACAGACTTGGAGTTGAAATTAAATAACATCACAGATACTATGATATTTTCTTGCACACCTGAGTTTAAGTCAAAATTAGTAAAAGGATGATCCAATGATTCCTTCTTTGCAATGTGTATACATTTGATGAAGACATAAAGAAATGCACATGTGCTCTGCATGCTCAGATGACCACTGCAGGACTGAGGCATTAATTTTTCCAGCTGCAGGGGACAGGGTTGACTGCTGAAAGCTCACAACTGTGATCAGCCTGGGGATTGTCCTGTGCCTCAGGATGCAGCCTTGCCCACCTCTCACAGGGGGCCTGAGTCTACTAGTGATGGATGCAGGGATTCAGGGGCCCGGTCCTTTGCCTTGATTGGTAATAATCTAAGAACCACCTCAGTTTCAGGCTCCAGGGGGTGGGCCGAGGCCACTGTTGCCCATTAGGGCACCGCAGCTCAACTGCCCCCCTGCTCCTTCTTACTTCTGTCACTGCCTTACAAATGTCAGGTTCATTCCTCATTAATCTCCCTGTGTGCAAATCTGACCCACAGTCTGTGAATTTGTTCTCAGCAAACTGGACCAAGGACAGTAATCTTCCCTAAACCTTTCCTTTTGAACAAACTCAATAATTTCAATTCTGCCTAAATGTAGATACCACGTGCCTTCAGACGCCTAGCCTTTTTTTTTTTTTTTAATTACTTAAAAGAAGTGGATTTTGGTATGACTTTTCTTCAATGAGAGGAATTTTTAGAATGCCTTTAGAATCAAGAATTAGAGGAAAGCAAAAACTGTCGGGGCACTCTTAAGTGTCCTTACTGATGGACGCAAGCCAGAGTTGCATTCCAGAAGCTCATTTTTTAAAACACACTAGTTGCCATCAACAGAGCAACTGCCAAACACCAAAGAAAGGTAAAAAACAATGAACTAATAAGATGCTGATTTATGATGTTTTTATAGATCTCTTTAGAACAAAAGGATCACGTTTTTGCCAGTTGCTCATAAGGTAAGGATGGAATTTGATTCCATTGCTCTGGGCTGATGGGAAACCAGTTGTTATATCTGAGCCCTTATATATGATATATATATATATATATATTGCTGAACCCACTATGGATTGATTAGAAAGTGAGAGAAAAGAGAAAGTAGTGAGTAACTGCTTATTTGTGGTTCTATGTACCATAATTCGATACTAATTCTGTTCTCCATTCTCCCAAATGCCTTCTTACCTGAAGGATAATGGCCATGGGACTGAGGGTATTGGGTAGGGAGAGTCTCTCTAGAATTGTTAATGGATCATTTTTATTTCATTGCTACCAATATCGTAGCCACCAACAGAAGAGATCCGAGGTTGCAAATTAAGGAGAAAAGTGGCTATTGTAAAAAATTTCTTGTAGTTAGTATTTTTAAAAAAGATATAGATATTAGGTAGAAATTTCAATATATATATATTTAATTCAATCATTAAGATTGATGAAAATGCTACTGATCTTAAGTTTTAAACTTATATATTGAGCCTCTAATGATAATGATCTAGAAATAGTAGCGACTGATCTTTGGAAGAGTAGAGTTTGGACTTTTTTGTTTTTAATTGAAAAACCATTATAAAGATGTGTTTGCCTTGAAATAAAATAAGAGTTCAGTGCTGTGTATTCTGCCTGTCCACACTTGTACTAAGGTAAGGGAATATAATTAAGATGCTAGCTTGACCTCTTCGTAGTATTACGCTATTTTGAGAAGAGAAACTCAGTTTTATACTGGGGTAAGCAAACCCCAGTCTTATTTGGATGACACCAAAATATCTGCTTCTAAGTGATTCACTTAGGTAAAACCAGTGCTATTTAATAACTGGTGTCACCAGCTGGATACAAATTTCTACCTGCAATCAAATCATCTCTGCTGGCCCAAGGGCAACAGGACAATGTAGTGCTACCTGGATTCAAAAGACAGCTTGTCAATTTCCCAGGGTTACTGGGTCAAAGGTCCAATGCTAATCTGACAATAGGTTTATTTGTGTAGGTGTTGTTTTTAAGAAAAGTTTTAACAGAGAGACACAAAATTTGTAGAAATCCAGAGAAATAAGGAACCCAGATTTGGGCTGTAAAAATTTACTTTTTAAATGTAGCTTACAGAGTGCTTGACACAGAGGGGAAAAAAATGTCAAGCGCTTCCCGAATATAACTTGGAGGAAAAGTGAGAATATTCTTGCAGGTTGGGGCTATAATGGACTCAGTTGTATCTCCCAACCCTCCCCCAAATTCACAGGTTGAGCCCTAAACCCCAGTGTGACAGTATTTGGAAATAAGACCTTTGAGGAACTATTTAAGGTTGAACAAAGTCATTAAAGATAGGCACCTAATCTGGTAGAACTAGTGTCCTTGTTAAAGAGGAAGAGACCCAAGAGACCCTCTACTACCTTGCATGTGGACGAAAAGTATGCAAGGATACACTGAGAAGGTGACTGTCTCCAGCATTGCTGGTATCTTAATCATGGATTTCTATCCCAGAATGTGAAAACTACATTTATGTTGTTTAAGCCGCCCACTTGTGGTGCTTCATTATTGCAGTTTAAGCAGACTAATACAGGAACACTGGCTATAATTTCTAGGAATTTGTCAATGCACTAGAATGACCTTGATGATTTGGTATAGGCATAATATCACCATACTTTTCTTCGTCCGCTGCTATTTCTTAAAGTTGCAGGATTTGAGCATTGTCATTTTCCTCATTAGGTTTCTGCATGCCATTTGCTTATTCATTTAATGGTATATTGATGTAATTCATTTTGAAATCAATCTCCTAACATTCAGTTTTTCTGTAGTCAACCTAGGTTGGGAAATAAGTATTTTCATGGAGAAATGCTAACATTTAAATAGCTTGAGATGACCACCAGCCAAAAGACTGAAGAGTAAGCTAGTCCATGTCTTATTCTAAAGTTGACCCTTTGTAAGTATTCCATCGCTTGGAGGAAGTGACTCTGTAGGGGGCCCACAAAGTGTGAACTTCTTGTTCTAGCACTAGCCTTGACACATCTAATACTAATAAACAGGAACACTCACTTTCCAGTCACTAGTGGGTTGATATCCAATATCCCAGTCACTCTTCGTGTATTCTATATTCTATCGTGACTGTTGTGTATTCTTTCCCCATTATGTCTTGTGCTTTTGCACTCAGAGAAGAGCAATGACCTGTGAAAGAGGTTGGGCATTCTAGGAGGTGATCTGAACAACCCGGAGCCCTGGTCACATAAGACAGTTTCTGCCTGTCATGGATGAGTTGCTGAGCTGGATACGTCACTTCACTTGCTCTTGATTTTATTTCCTCATCTGCAAAGGAAAAGCATAAGTCTGAAACAGTTTTTTTTCCTAGCACTATAAAGTATTTAAGATAATATTTTAGAAAAGCACCATCTTGTGGTTTATATATAGTTAAAATTTTAATAATGAAGGTGGAGGTTGATTTTTTTAAGAGCTACATGCAGATGATTATGTTGGGAGCGCCCAAGAATACTCTCAGTTTCAGTGATTCCCTAGAAAGACCCCCAGGAGGCAGAATATAATCATACTGATGGCAATGATTGATTATAACAAAAGAAAAAGCCCCCTCCCTGGGTGAGGTCCTGGGGAAGGTTCCAATGAAGGATCCTCTCCAGAGGAATCACATGGGAGGCGCTTAGTTCTTCCAGCAGTGAGGTATGACAGCATGTGCGAAATGTTGTCAGTCAAGGAAGCTTGTAAGAGAGAGTGCCCAATCTTTATTGGGAGATGGTCACATAGACAGTTTCTGTCTGTCATGGATGAAAATTCCAGATCCTTAGAAGGAAAGCAGGTGTCCAGCAGAAACTATATTGTTTACGCAAACAGTTTAAACATGGAGGGCCAATCTTATCAGTT
Organism: Cuniculus paca; assembly: GCA_004365215.1. NCBI lineage: Eukaryota > Metazoa > Chordata > Mammalia > Rodentia > Cuniculidae > Cuniculus > Cuniculus paca. The sequence continues at coordinate 11,945 of RJWT010004802.1, forward strand.
AATGGTGGTGGGAACCTTAGTGAAATCTGAATTCCCAGACAGCAGCCAAGGACCAAACTCATGAGTAGGCTTTTCAAAGGATAACAGTTAGACATGCTCTGTCAACTCTTTTCTGCACAGTAATAGAGGGTGTTTGTTTCTTATATCACTCTTGAAAACAGTCACTTACATACTACACTGAGTTTTGTAAAAGTCAATGTTAAGTAAAGACAGTATTTTCCCAACTAAGTTTAATTTTCCCCACTGCTGAAGTGATATTTTCACTCAAGAAAACCTGGAAAATAAAGTTAAAAAAAAAAAAAAAGAAGAATACTACCTATGGCAGTAGTTTTGAAACATGATTACCTCTAGTTAATCATCTTTCAAATATTTTGGACATGATTATGAAAATGCCTATTTAAATTATACTGTTTTCATTTTTATCTTACAACACAGAAAAAAAATCATGTGATTTCAAGACATTCTGCAGAATCATTTGTAATCCTAGAATTCATTATATAATAATTTATATAATCAATATCCCTTTTACCATTTTTAAATATTATAAGTAACTCTGATGAACTTCTTCATTCACAAAGCTCTTTGCATTTTAGAATTATTCATTAAGATGAATTCTTTGAAATGAACTTAACAATTCAAAGGTTAACTTTTTAAAGATTTTCATTAGCCCTTACCAGTATCTCCCCAAGATACATAAAATTTGGGCATCTACTTATAAAGTATTCCTCTGAAGTGAAAAGATACTTTCATTTGTTTTTCTTCCAGGGCATTTCTGTGGTTTCTTTTCCCTTTCATTTTCCTCCCTGCCATACATAACACTGGCCTCCCATGTTAGCTAATTATCCCACCACAAGCACACAGCTTTGGACAAAGGCACTGCATTCATAAGTCTCTTTAAAAGCAAGATGATCACATAGGATCTTCGTTGTGCTTTATCACAGACTCATGCACCTGTTTCCTGAGCAAATGGGGTGCAAGTTCTTCAGGTCTGGCCTAGAAGACAAGGCAGGGGTGAGTGGGAGGACAAGAAGGGGGAATTCCAAGAGCTATTGCTGGCACACGATTGGATGGTTGGATGATGAACAGCATTAAGTGCATTGTGAAACTGAGCCCTGGGTAAGTATGAAAGTGAAAAATAGGTTCAAAAACACTGACTTTGAAAACATATTGAAAAATCTGACATAATCTTTATGAGAGTGTTGCTCAAGAATAGAGTTAACCCATCAGGAGGCAGCACAGGTCAAAGTCACTGAGTTAAGAGGTGGATTGCTTAGGTTGGAGAGCTCATGTCATTGCCTATCAAGTGGGGATGTTGAGCAAGTCCCTCAACAATCCCTGCTCCTCACTTTCCTCATTGGCAGACGAAGGGTAATAGAACATCCCAAACCTACCTTACAAGGCTTCTGGGAATCAATCAAGCTCAAATTTGGTAATTAATGCTCAGGAAATCACTGTGTCCAGTGTCTGGTGCCTGGGTGTATGAGTCAGTCATCACTAAAACTAACAGAAATGGCGGGAGAGAAAAGCCTTCATGGTCTTGCAGAGTAGTAAAGAAATATCACAGCCCTTTAACCCAGACTAAGCTCAGTTTTAAAAATCACACAGTCATAAAGCCCTAAAAAAGGTAGCTTTTAAATGGCAGCAAATACTGTTTCATTTTCAACAATCCAGTTTCATTGTAGTGAGAATGTTTTTAATTATGAAATAGTCCTGTTGTACACTAATATTTACTGTTTTAACCAAAAACTTATATATTCAAATGATATACTAAAACAAGCCTCTTGTTGAATTAGCAATAAATTTAGCCAAGGAGTGGGTTCCATGGGCAGGATTATTTAAGGTTCCCTGAAATCATAAAAGTTATACATGTACAATTTAGAAAGCACAAACAAATATAGAGAACCAAAATATCATTTCTCAAAGGCAGCCGTCATTAATAATATCCATTACTTCCTACTTTTTCTGGTGAGTTTTTAACCACCATTTGTTCTTTAGGCAACATGATAGAAACTTCATGTTGGAATCACACAGAGCTTATTCAAATCTTAGCTCTGTCACTTGCTAGTTATGCCATCTGGGCCTCACTTTCCTCATCTATAAAATGGACATGATAATGCTTTCTAAGTCAAGATTCATCCAGAATAGCATGCACAAAGAATTGAGATGTACAAAAATCAGTTTGCAGAAACCGTTGTGTGCACAAAACTACGTGTCATATCTGGAAGACAAGCAAGAGTTCAAATTATTTATATCTGTTCAAATTATTTATAAGCAGTGTAGCAAGTAATTTTAATTTGTATAGATAACAAGACATACATACATCACCACAAATGTGCATGTGGAAATGCCTTCTGAGCAACGAAATTCTATTGTAAATATTCAATAAAACAGTAAGGTCTGGCAGAGCCATTTTCATGCTGAACTGATAGAGGTCAGAGAGGTTCTGCTGTCTTCACAGAGGGCAGAGACAAAGTGACTAAGACAGCACTTTGTCAGTACTCAGGGCATATTAGATACATAAATTTTATGTAAGATTTACTCCTTGCTTCCTTTCAAAAGGATTAGAATATAGAGGTGTCAGTGCACTTTAAAATAAGTCACATACACAGGGCTGGAATTGAACAGAACAATGTCTCTCACCGTTCCACATTGATTGAGCACCTACTGTGTACTAGAGCATTCCATGGGGACTAGTGGTAAAAAGATAAATGAGACTGATCTTTCCCAAGGAATTCCCATGTTCAGAGATGGCTTCTCAATTATGCGAACTCAAAGCCCCTTGTACCCTTTTATAGTAGTCATCCAAGGTGCTTCTGAAAAATGAAATGTGTGTGTGGGAGATAAAGAGCGTTCCTTCCTTTCCTAGGAGTCCCTCCTAATGCGGAATGCCTGGAAATCTCTGGTATTCATCACCTCTCCATTTGCAGGCTAAGCATTCTGGAGTTTGAGAATTTCCAGAAGGGACAAACTTAGCAACAACTGATTCAGGAGTGCTACACCCGTGTAGTGGTTGGTCCAGCAGAAGATTGGAGGTTATGAGTTGAGACTTTGGAAGCTACCAGACCTGGACTCAGCTGCTGACGAACTGGGAATTTATTGGAGCTTTTCAGTCTCATTGAGCCTCAGTTTTATCATTTGTGCAATGGGTATAATGTTGCCTACCTCACGGTGGTGTTGCATTAAATAAGATGATGTTCTATATGAAAAATACTTAATACATTGCTTTGTTCATAGATGGTACTTGAAACGCATTGGCCATTGTCTCATCTGCCCAGAAAGCAAACAGAGACACATCCTAATGTAGGTCCTACTATGGTGCTGACCCCATCCCAGGGGCGTAGCACAGTCCTTTCCAGAGGGAAACAGTTCTATCCTTTCCAAGGCATCCAAAACTTGGCCAAAATCTCATTTCTGGAATCTGGCCGTTCACTTACAATAGCTAAGGAGTAAATTAACAAACTCCTTTGTCTCCCAGCTGCTTGCTCCTTTCCTACTTGCTCCTTTCCTTCTTCTACTCTTTTTTCTCTCTGATCCCATT